>RJWH01004895.1:0-92474 GCA_004363575.1 Solenodon paradoxus | reverse complement strand
CCCCCAGCCTGCTCCCCGCTCCCCCAGCCTGCTCCCTGCTCCCCCAGCCTGCTGCCCTGCATCTGCACAGACACAGCTGGGGTCCCACCGATGTTCACTGACGATGACGCACCCCTTCACCTATGGAACCTACGATGCAGAGGTCCCTCCATAAAACGTAACTGAAGAAAGACGATGGGAGGACGCGCTGACAGCGCAGAGCACTAAGGTCTCCCGTGCCGGTACTTTCACGGGTCCCGCTCTGAGTGGCTGCGTCCTGCCTGTGGCCGGGCGGGTGGGCCGGGAGCGCAGAGCCCTTCACACGGCACGAGCCTACCCTGTGGGGCTGTCCTCCCGCCGCCCGAGAGGCGTGACTCCCTCCCCTGCTGACCACTGCCCCTGCCCGGTCCGCATCGTGTGGCGCCGCAGGCTCACCAAGCCGATGCACTTCTTCAGGATGCTCCACACACTGAAGTCGCTCCTGGTGAACATCGGGGCCGGCAGGGCTGTCCTGGAACCAGAGACGCAGAGTCCACGTGAGACTCACTGACGGCTGAGGGCTCGTCCAAGGGCCACTTGATCTCAGCACGAGCGTGTCCGCAGACGGGCTGCCGACTGACAAGGAGATGGCAGCCGGAGGGGCCGTGCACGCATGCTGCCGGGGTCTGGGTGGGCCTGGCCGAGTGGAAGAACCAGGTCCCTGCTGGGGGGTGGCGGGGGCCCACCTACCTGGGCTTTGGAATTCCATTCTCCCGAGGGGACCTCTCCCCGGCTCTTCCGACCCCGTTGCTTGTGCTCGCCTCGGAACAGCCTCCTGCCGGGTGGTCGGGGTCAAAGCCTGCATGGACAAGCGAGTGGCAGCACCCCAGGCCTGGGGCGGAGCCCCGCTCCGAGTGCTGGCCAAGGGCAGATGCGAGCGACAGCAGGGCCCGCGGGCCTTCCCGGTGACGCGGCCCCAAGCGTGAGGTCCGCCAGAGAACACGCTCTGCGCCGCCCTCAACGCCATGCAGACCACGTAGGCGGAGCCGTGGCTCTGCGCCCGAGAACACGGCCTGCAGAAGGAAGAGCCTGTACCGCACAGACCTCTGCCAGACCCTCCGGCAGCCAGCGGCTCCTGACACGTCCACGGGGACCTGGGAACAACTGGGTGGGCCGGGGACCCTGCCGTGTCCGCCCTCCCAGGCCCACGACTGCCTGAGCGGGTCGCGCCCACGGAGCTGCCACCAGGAGGCCCGTGTCCACAAGGAACAGGTGACACGGGTAGTGAGGAGAATGTGTCCTTCACTCGGCCAGCGCGAGCCCAGCGCAAGCCCAGCCACAAATCCTGACCCACAGCGAGCTGGGCTGGGGCGTCCAGTCCCGCCCAGGCTCCTAGCCAGTGACAGCCGTGACCACTGCAGGGGACGAGAGCACACTGTAGACCCCTCCACAGCTGGGGCAGGGCCGGGGCAGGGCGGGCCCTCGCCAACGAGGGGGCTGATAGTCTGTCGCAAGGAAGTCACACAGTGACGCTGAAGGGCAAAGCACCTCCTGACAGGCACCACTTTCCAGAACAGCCTGTCACCCCTAATTTTTGCTACATATCCCCAAAGCAACAGTACTTAACCCTCAACCTGAATTATCCCGAAAACGTTTCCCGTTCAAGGAGATGCGTCCTGCAGGAGCACTGTGCCCCGGGCCCCGGGCCTCCTCCCTCCGGGAACAGCACGCGACCTCGTGTGCAGGATCCTGGCCCTGCTTGGGCGCAGACGGGGCGGCACGTGGGGCCCAGCAACCACTCTGGCGTCCGTCTCACGTCGGGCCAGCGCCGTGTAGGCAGCTCGGACACCTGAGCAGCGCCGCTGACTGAAGGAAGGCGAACGTGCTCTGGGGGCGGGCAGGGAACAGGACGGAGAGCCCGAGCCCGGCCACATGGGGCGGCCTGTGTGTCTGTGGCCTCAGGCCGTGCGCACCGAGATGGAAGACCTCACCTCAGGGCCCTGCTCCCCGGAGGGAGCAGCTGAAGTGGCTCCTGCAGTAACTGAGACTCAGTGTTTCTTCTCCACTTGTCTGGGACCAGAGGTCTGCGGTGAGAACCTCTCTTCCCTGCGCCCGGCGGGAGGGGCCTGAGGCCGGGCTGTCCATCCCGGGTGTCCTGTGAAGGCCACGGGGCCCAGGACACGGAGCACCCGCTCCACACAGCAGAAGCGCGACCTGGATGACACTGTGCCATCGTGGAAGATGGCGGTGTGAAGGAGCCTCTGAAATGGTGAGGAGCTCAGCACTCAGCACCTCAGAGGCTGGCCTGGTGACCAGTGCCACCGAGCGTCTGACAGGGCAGCAGGCACGATGCCCAGCGGGGACCCCAAGCGGGTCCAGGGAGTGGTTGGCCACCAGGAAACACGACGGCCACAGTCACGGTCACTCTGACAATGGCTCAGAAGCAACCCTCTGACACGGGAGGACTGCCCCTAGGGCCTGGCCAGTGGTGTCACCAAGCTACTGTTTTCAACCCCCTGGGAAACAGCACACGCTCCCGACGTCCCTTCCCGGCAGGAGCAGACCCAACGGGCAGAGAAGCACCGGCTCCGGCGGGCAGGCGTCCGGGCTCATCCACAGACTGGGACTCAACCGCCCACGCCTGTGTCCTCCTCTGGTCCCAAGTCAAGTTTCCCCCAATCAGGGAAGGGAAACGCTTCCCGGCTAAGCATCATGGGCGCCCGGCCCGTGGCGCCCGGGGCTGCTGTCCCTCGGTCTGCGCCCGGCCCGCTCACCTGAGACGGCGTCGAAGAACTCCTCCTCGCCGTCCATCCTCAGGCGCTGGGCTCCGGCGGGCGGGCGGGGTCTCTACGGGGTCATGGTGGCTGCGCCTGGACTGGAGCACAGTTCCCAGGACAGGACTTCCGCTGGGGCCAGAGCCCGCGAGGGGCTGGAAGTCTGCAGGGAAACGTTTGTATCTTTACTTCCTGTGCGGCCGCAAGGCTTCCAATTCGTGCGACACCCAGTCACGGCTCTTAAAATCAGCGCTGCGTCTGAGACAGAATGAAGGAGGCCAGATGCGCGAGTTCTGAAGTGGCTCCGGCGCCCGGTGCGCCGTGGTTGAGTCAACTCCTCCGACGGGCAGAGGCCACACCCTGGGTTCCAGTCCCAGTGCCCGCGCCACACAACCAGCGTGAGTAACTAAATAAATAAAATAAATGCTTCCTCCTCTCTCCCCTCCTGCCGGCCTGCTCCTCTCCTTGAGGACAAAAAAGGAGACGCATTCCTAACACGAACAGCGCAGGTAGGACGCCCACAGGTCAGTGGGGGCCCCCGGAAGAGCTCTTGGGGAGCAATGCCGACATGGCAGCGGGACTGGCGGCAGCCACGGGGCAGCTCGAGGGGCCGGCAGCGGGCTTCAGAGACGTCCACACGCCAGGGCTCAAGCGTGTCAGTTTGCGACGACCTCCGTGACGGTCACTGCGGCTCCATCGAAGCTGCAGCCACGCGGCGGCAAGTTGGCAGGTCTGGTTCACGGCGACCTGAACAACCCGGCGCAGGCTGAGTTAGCCGCCAGCTGAGAGGCTTTCACAACGACTCCGGCTCAGCGTCACGCAGTGCGCGTGCCAGCTTCCTCGTCACGAAGGCCGGGTCGTGGACACGGAGGCTGAGGTGGGCGCTCCATCTTGCCCACAGGCGCTGGCTCAGGAGCCAGCAGGGTCCGGCCGACTGTGCCACGCGTGGCATGGGCCTCCTGAGGCCTTAGCTCCCCTTCACTTCCCACCCCAGCCCCGGCCAGCCGGCCTCACTTCTGGAAACTTCCACAGGACCCCGCCGGCTTTCCTTTGAACGTGGGCGCTGTCACTGCCCAGTCTCAGCCCTTTGACGCATGTGCTCTGGCGCCACGTGCCGGGAACCAGGTGCCCTGTCCTGCAGCCCTCGAGCACCGCGAGACGGAGGGGAGCGTGCTGGTCCCAGAGACCAGGCCCGAGACTAGGAAGGCCTGCAGCCATCCTCCCGCTGCTGATGGCGGGCAGGTTCACGTGGAGCACAGTCACGGCACGGGGCGCAGCCCCGCATCTGCACAGTCACCCCCAGTGTGCCCAGCTCACAGTGGAGGGCCACCGCCCCTCCAGGAGGCCTCATCTCGCTCTGGCGCCTGAGTGAGGACAGCAGGGCGGGGAGCAGGGCGGGGAGCAGGGCGGGGAGCAGGGCGGGCACGCCCCAGGGCCTCTGGGGATCTGACACCACACAGGCGGCCCGTGTGCTCGCCTGCGCTCGGGGGCCTGTGAGAAACACGGCGCACCAGCGACTTCTGAAGAAGGTGCCAGCGTCACGGCGCAACTGGAAAGAGGCCTCGTGGCAGAGCCGGGCGCCGAGAGCTGCAGCGATGCAGCACTGGGCTCCTCCTGGGCCTCGCGGGGCGGGGCGGGGGAGGCCAGGAGCCTTGCTTCAAGCTGGGCGGCCGCGGGCACGCGGGTTCTGGGCCGTAACAAGCGCTGTTGAAGCAGGGCAGCTTCCTCTGAACACGCTTCTGCCACAGCACGGCTGTCAGGTCACGAGCCAGTCGATGGAGGTGCGCTTGCTCCAGTGGCACAGCAGTTAGCCCACCACCTCCCAAGCACAGCCCACAACATCCCAAGGACCCAGCTTCACGCTCCAGGCCAGGGGGACAGCAGCGAAGATTAACGAAAGAAATGACATGCTTCTCCTGCCTCTCTTCCTGCCTGCTTGTCTACTCGCCTTCATTCCTGCCGCGCCTTTTCTTTCTTAAAACAAGAGTCAGTCGATGGAAACGTAAGGTCTTTGAACCAAGGCCGCGGGACACCGAGGACCGGGCTTGCACGTGACCACAGCGTGTGCCCAGCGCCACCAGGAATGAGGTCGCCTCGGGAGCCGGGCGGTGGGTGGGCGAGGGCAGGAGGCCAGCAATCGGCTGCCACTGGGACCCTCGGGGTTGGGGGCGTGGCCCTCAGCCCCCCTCCCTCCTCCAGCCCACCAGGCTCTTCTCGAAACTGGTCCAGTGCGGGCCCAGAAGCTGGCAGACCTCCCGGGCCGGCCCACAGGCTGGGATGGCTGGGAGCCTGGATGTCAGGGCAGAGGGCCCGGGTGCAGGGCTGTGACAGGGGCCACTCCAGGCTTGTGATGCAGCGTGAGCCCCGGGAAAGACTCAGGGAGGCGCTGCTGGGCAGACTCCCCGCGGCACTCGGCACCCCAGGAGAGGACCGGCCCTTCTGTCGACGGCCTCCTCGGCCTCCTCGAGACACCCCAGAAAGCGTGTGCTCGCGGAGGGCCCGTGGCTGTGCTGAGACTGCCCCTCAGTCTCGGGCCCCGCCGGCTCGTCGCAGACACAAGGCGTGAGGGGCCCATGGCTTGCACAGCGCCTAGGGACCAGGGCAGGCTCACGGCTCACGGCTCACGGCTCACGGCTCACGGCTCAGGCAGGAGCCGGCTTCTCTCCTCCGGAAGGGGAGGCGCTGTGCCAGCTGCACGCACAGAAGCACATTCACGCTCGGAGCGAAAATCGGAAAACACGAGACAGAATTGAGTTTAATTGTTCAACATCAGACCAGCTCTATTTAATAATGAAAAAGACAGGTGTAAACAACAGCGGCGGGGGCGGGACCGGCTCTGACCACGCGGGGAGGCAGCTGTCCTCCCAGGTTGGCCGCTGTGCAGCGGGAAATCCTACAGAACATCCTCGTGGGCCACAAGGGTGGAGTTAGGATCAAAACAAAGGGAAGCTGGGAGGTTCCCAGGTTGTGGGAAAAAGTAACATGCTCTAAAACAGACCACAGAAGAAATAAGGAAAATTAGAAAATATGTAGCAATGAGAGAAAATGAAAACACAACATACTCAGACTTATGGGTGCAGTAAAAACAGTGCTAAGGAGAAAACATACAGCACATATTAAAATTAAAAAGATTTCAAATCAACAACCTAACTTCACAACCTACAGAAAAAGAACAACTACCAAAGCCGTCAGAAGGAAGGAAATGAAAACTGAGAGCAGAGTACAACAGAGAATGGAGAGAATGGGTGAAACCTAAAGGCGGTTCTTTGAAAAGACCGAAACTGGTGACGGCTAGGAAAAAGAAAAGAAAACGCTAAAACCGCTAAACTCAGAAATGAAGGTGCGGGCATCACCTGGAGGGATTCTAAGAGCCCGCGAAGGACGACTGCCCCCCGAATCCGGGGACAGATTGGGTGAACGCGACAAACCCTCCAAGACAGCAGCAGGGAGGACGTGCGGGTCCCCGAACCAAGCACAAGAGACACACCTACCCCAACACTGCCCGCACGCACGAGACCACCTCCAGCTCCAGGGCGTCGTCGACGAGTCTGCCAGTCACAGAATTCACACTGACCTCCAGCACTTTCCAGAAAAGACAGGGGAAGGAGCGTCATCCCGAGACAAGACAAAGACGCCACGGAGAGGAAATGACAAACCGGTGTCCCGCAGGAACAGTGAACAGAAGCCCTCAGGAAAAGACGCGCAAACAGATACAGCCACACATTGGGTGGCGCCCTGGTGGCTCACACATGAAGGCCACACAGAGTGTGCTCCCCCTGAAGCCCAAGGGCGTGGGTTCAAGTCCGGGCTGGGGCGGGGCCGATAATAAACAATAAATTAAACTGCATTCAGATGCTTCCTCCTCCTGTTCCCTGCCTGCCCAGCACCGTCATTGCTGCTGCCCTTCCGTCCTTGGGAGAACAGCTTAGGAGGTCATCAAGGCGGGAAAGCCCTGGACACGGACACGCCACGCGCGGCTCCAGTGGCGCGAACGCCCCAGGCCTGCACGCTGTCCCCTGTGGGCTTCCCACGAAGGACCCGAACCTCGTGGCCACAAGTGGTGTCCCTCGCAGGAGCAGCACGGCCGAGCGCCCCGCACGCTGCGCGGCGGGTGGACTAGTTAGGAACCACAAGAAACAGTCCCCAGAGAGGAGTCGTGGCGACCTGGCAGGACGTGTGGGACCCCTCCCCACGGAACCAGAAATCACGTTTCAGACGCGCAGGCTGGAAGGGCAGGCCTGGGGGCTGCAGGCAGCGGCAGCGGCCACCACCACAAGGTACGGAAGGCGTCAGGGTTCAGAGCTGCGGCGCACTGGGGACCCCCAGCCCCCAGGCACAAAAGCGGCGCGGGGGGGGACCGTGGGAATAGCCAGGCCTCCGAGGAGGAGTCGCCCTGAGGGCAGCAGAGAGCCGGCCAGTGGGACCGGGACACAGAGCCCAGGAAGTGGGTCTGGATGCAGGAGGAAGGAGGACCAGGTCTGAACAGGAGCCCCGGAAGGAAAAGTACCCTGGGCACCACCACAGCGGGAAGGCAGCTACGGGAATTCCCCACCTCCCCTCCCACCATATTTATCCAGAGGGAGTAAGTTTCAGCAGCTACCCACAGCGCCGCCCTGTGGGCGACGCAGAACTGCAGCCCGACTGGCCTAGCGGGACAGCCGGGAAGGCGCTGCCTCCCCCACGCACACTCCAGCCCCATAGGCCGAACTCCCGGGTCCCCACACAGGGTCCACCTAAGGAGGGCAACAAACCCACCCGTGGTGACACCACACAACTCAAGAGATCCCAGTGTGCAGACCGAGACCCAGGCTCCTCTGGCGCCAGCGACGCCTGCACAGCCGCGCCACCGCGGGAGCCTGCCCGCAGAGACAAGACAGACAGACAGACAGTGCCACAGAGAACGAGGACACACAGAAGTGCAAACGAATGACGGATCCAATTCACCCCCCTGGGGGGGAACATGAACACAAAGACACACGCAAACACCTGAGGATGAATTCGGGGCAACGGCGATAAACACAGCCACGGAAATCAAGAGAACAACAGAGGACGACAACCACAAAAAAGGGAGAAGAAAGGAAGCAAGATAGCAAACGAAAGAAGAACATCACAGCTGACTTAAAGAACTCAACAGAGGGACTTCAGAGCAGGACGGATGAAGCCTCCAACAGACTGTGAGCTGCAGGACAGGGCAGGGGAAGGCACTCAGGCAGACCAGCGGAGAAAAAAAGAATGAAAAGAAAGGAAGACCTATGGGACAACGTCAAAAGGAACAACATTCACGTTATAGGAGTCCCAGAAGGAGAGGATGGAGAAATGGGGGCAGAAACTATATTTGAAGAAGAAATAGCCGAGAACTTCCCCAACCTGAGGAAGAAAGCAGACCTCCAGAGCTCCAGAGAAAAGAAACCCACACAGACCTAGCCCTAGACGCACTGTGATCAAAATGTCAACAACACACGATAAAGAATCTTAAAAGTATCCAAAGAAAAATGAGTCGCATGCGAAGGAGTCCCCATAAGATTGTCAGCAGATTTCTCAACTGAAATTCTACTGGCCAGAAGGGAATGGCATGATCTATTCAAAGTGCTGGAAGCAAAGGATTTTCAACCCAGGACACGGTCTGCACCTCGTGAGATTATCATTTAGAACTGGAGGAGTGATAAAAAGTTTTTCAGATCGGCAAAAGTTAATGGAATTCATCACCACAGAAAATGCTAAAATGCTCTAAAAAGTGTAAAGAAACCCCCACATAAAAACAGTAAGAGAGCAAATGTAAAAAGTGGGGAGGAGAATAAAAATGTGGATAATTAGAATGAACGTAAGACTAAACTACTTTCAAATAAAGAATTCTTAACGCTAATTTAAAGGCCCCTCAAAATACATCTCCAGGGGAAAAGCAAAGAAGAAAACAAAAAGGGAAACCAGTCAAAATATAACTATAGATAACCTGCCTCAGAAAAGAGAAAGCAAAGGTGCTGCCTGGAACAATACTCAGAAGACAAATTTCAAAATAACAATAAACATTAAATATCAATAATCGCCCTGAACGTTAATGGATTGAACTCACTGATCAAAGGACACAAAGTAACCGAATGGCTGAAAAACAGCCCGATCTTCCGCTTCCTTAGGGAAACTCACTCATCTTCTCGCAAAGATGAACACAGGCTCAGAGTCAGTGATCAGAAGACAATCCTACAGTCAGACAACACCCAAAAATAGGAGCAGCTGTACTTCCACTGGATAAAACAGACCTCCAACTAAAAAGCGTAACAGAAGACAGGACCGACGTGGTGTAATGATTAAGAGGTCAATCCAGCACGAAGACCTAACACTTAGTAACATACATGCATCAAATGAAGGAGCATCAAAATGTATTAAGCAAATATTACTATAACTGACGAGAGACGCTGACGGCAGCACGGCACCAGCAGGGGACGCCCCACGCACAACGGACACGTCAGCAGGCAGAATACTAGCAGGGAAACACGAGCTTTAAATGACCGTCTGGAACAGACAGGTCTAATACACATACATGGATCACTCCACACAACGACGACAGATTTCACTTTCTTCTCAAGCGCTCATGGAACATTCTCAAGGACAGATCGTAGGCTGGGACACGAAACATGTCCCAGCACATTCACAAGGATTTAAATCACACCAAACATGCTCTCTTACCACAATGCCTTCAAACTCGAAGCCAACCATGAAAAGAGAGCTGGAAGACCCCGAAATAATTGGAGACTAAACAAAATGCTCCTGAAGGACTCCTGGGTAAAAGAGAAATCAAAGAGGCACTTAAAAATACTTAGAGACAAATGAGAACGAGGACATGAGCTCCCAGAATCTACGGGAGGCAGCGAAAGCGGGACGGTCATCGCAACCCAGCCCTCGCTCAGGAAACTAGAAAAAACACAAACACACAACACAATCCCACCTTAAAAGCCACTAGGGAAAGAAGATCAATTAAAGCCAAAAATCAGGAGAAGAACGGAAGTAATAAAATTTCAAGCAGAAATAAAATAGAAAACAAAATGACAACCCAGAAGATCAATGAAACCAAACGTTGGGTTCTCTGGGAAAAAACAAAAAATAGACAAACCACTGGCTAGACTCACAAAGAAAAAAAGAGAGAAAACTCTCGTAACTAGAATCAGAAATGAAAGGGGAGAACTTACCACAAAAATACAAAACATGCTAAGAGACTACTTACAACTCTACACCAACAAAGGGACAACCTCGAGGACATGGACAGATTTCTAGAAAAATGCAATCTGCCAAGACTCAGCCAGGACGAGCGGGAACACCTGAGCAGAACAATCACAGGCAAGGAAACTGAAGAAGTAACCAAAAGTCTCCCAAAAAATAAAATCCCAGGACCAGATAGCTTTTCTAATGAATTTCTCCAAACCTTCATAGAAGAATTAATACCTATTCTTCTCAAAACTCTTCCAAAATATTAAACGAGGAACACCTCCAAACACTTTCATGAGGCTAACATCACGCTGATACTAAAATCTGACAGAGATGTCACCAAGAAATAAAATTACAGACCAATATTTCTCATGAACACAGATGAAAAAGTTCTCAACAAAATATCAGCAAACCGAATCCAACAACGCATCAAAAGGATCATCCATCATGACCAAGTGGGATTCATCCCAGGGATGCCAGGATGGGTCAACATGCATAACCTATCAATGTCATGCACCAGGTCACCAAGAGCAGGACAAATGCCACATGATCATATCAGTAGATGCAGAGAAAGCTTTTGACAAGTTCCGACACCCATTTATGGTTTAAAAAAAAAAAAAAAAGAAGAAGAAGAAAAGAAGAAGAAGAACCTTTCATAAAATGGGGACGGAAGGTTCATACCTCAACATAATAAGGGCCATATATGGTAAACCCACAGCCAACATCATGGTCAATGGTGAAAAATTGAAAGCATTTCCTCTAAAGTCACAAACAAAGCAAGGTTGTTGATTCTTACCACTGCTATTTAATATCGTACTGGAGGTCTGAGAGCAATTAGTCAAGAAAAAGAAATAAAAGGAATCTAAATTGGAAAGGAGGAAGCAAAAGTCTCATTATTTGCAGATGATATGATTATATATATTGAACATCCTAAAAACTGTCAAAAAAACTACTAGAACTCATCAACAAACAGTAAAGCGGCAGCCTACAAAATCGAGGCACAAAAATCTGTTGCATTTTTATACACCAACATACTAGAAGAAAACAAAATCACGAAAATCATACAGTTTAAAATAGAAGTAAAACGAATCAAATATCATGAAATATACTTAACAAATGAGGTGAAAGACTCGGACAATGAAAATTGTAAGTCCTTCTTAAAAGAAATAGAGGAGGACACAAAGAAATGGAAAGACATCCCTTGCTCACGGCTGGGAAGAATCAATATCATTAAAATGGTCATCTTACCCAAACCAATATACAGGTTTAATGCAATCTCCATTAACATCTTATGGGCTTATTTCCAGGAAATAGAATAAAAAAAAAAATCTTAAACTTTGTATGGATCCCGAATAGCCAAAGCAATCATTAGAAAAAAGAACAAATCTGGAGGGATCACACCTCCAGACTGAACTATACTACAAATCTACAGTGATCAAAACAGTATGGAACGAGACTAATCAGAGGCACAGATCAGTGGACTAGAACAGAATCATCAGAAACTGACCGGCTCA
Organism: Solenodon paradoxus; assembly: GCA_004363575.1. Lineage (NCBI taxonomy): Eukaryota > Metazoa > Chordata > Mammalia > Eulipotyphla > Solenodontidae > Solenodon > Solenodon paradoxus. The sequence goes on along the minus strand of RJWH01004895.1, from coordinate 81,031 downwards.
CATACAGTCAGTTAATCTACAACAAAGCATATGATGGAGAAAGGAAAGTCTCTTCAACAAATGGTGTTGGGAAAACTGGACAGCAGCAGGCGGAAGAATGAAGCGAGACCACTCTAACGCTAGTCACAAAAATTAACTCAAAATGAACTAGAGACTTGAACATAAGACTGGAGACCATAAAATTCTGGGAAGACAACACAGGAAAGACTTTCCATGACATCAGTATTGGAGAAGCCTTTGAGGACTCAACTCCACCATCAAGGGAAACAAAATTAGAAATAAACTACTGACATTACATCAAACTAAAGAGCTTCTTCACAGCAAGAGGAAACATCACCAAATAAACAAAAAAAACAACCTACTAACTGGGAGGAGATATTTGCATTTCATATTTCTGACAAAGGCTTCATATCTAAAACTTACAAAGAACTCATAAACTCAACGACTGAAGAACAGGTGATCCAATCAGAAAATGGGAGGAGGACTTGGAGACACTTTTCTGAAGAGGACACACAGATGGCCAACAGGCACATGAAATTATGTGCCTACTGGCTGGCCATCGGGGAAATGCAAATGAAAACAACGAGACATCGCCTGACACCTGAGAGGCTGGCTCTGATCCAAAAGTCTGGAGACAACAAACGCCGGCGAGGACGTGGAGAGAAGGGGACACTTCTGCGCTGTGGGTGGGAGTGCAGACGGGTGCAGCCCCATGGAGAACAGTGTGGAGACTCCTCAAAAAGTGAAGATGGAAATCCCACTTTTGAGTATTTATCCGAAAGATACAAACACCCACCCGCAGAGACGTGTGCACCCCATGTTCACTGCGGCCTGTTCACAGCAGCTGAGAACTGGAAACCACCTCAGTGCCCACGTCAGATGACGGATGAAGAAGACGTGGTCCAAACACACAGTGGACACTGCACAGCCCTGAGCAGAGAGGAAACCCTGCCATGTGAGTCCACACGGAGGGAACCAGAGGGGATGATGCTGAGTGAAACAAGTCAGAAGAAGAAAGAAGAAACCAGACGACCTCACTCACGGGTGGAAGGTGCACAGACAGAACAAAGGAGCAGATGAAGCATAACCAACCCCTGGACACCTGTGGCAGAACTGAGGTGACCGATAGGGACTGGGATGACAAGTGGTGGCAGAGCCCACCGGACGATGTGCAGTGAGCTGTGGAGGGCAGCTGTGCTGACACGCTCTGAGGAATGCGGACTCTACACATCTGGGGAACCTGCACACGTACATTTATTTTAATGTGCAAAACAAAGTTAGTGCAATAAAAAAAAAGGGATAAAAAGAGTGTCCAGACCCGAGGAGGGACGGAGCTGCCGCGCACCGCAGACGGGCAGCCCTGCTGAAGCGCCACGGTGGACACATGCCCTCCGCCCAGCTGGGCTCCACCGACCTGCTCGCTGCTGGGCAGCGGGGCCCAGAGCCCAGCGCTCAGAGAGGACGTGCGTGTGATGCGGCCGGGCAAACCCACTCGGGGGACAGCCACTCCTTCGTGCCAGCGTGTTCGCCATACTCAGCTGAGTCACTGCAGCAGAAAAAGGGTCACACCGCCTGCGCGCGGACGGAAGCTTGGGCGCCACGGGGCCACCGCCCTGCTGCGCAGATGCGGGCGCGGGGCACGGGGAGACCGCCCTCCGAGCCGGGGGCACCGTGGAGCAGCTGCGGGCAGCTGACGCGCTGATTTCAAAATACGCGGACAATCAGTGTAAAACTCGAAACCCAGTGTCAACAGGCCAACGGGAAGTGTAGCAATGATGTGGCCACCAACATCGGCAGCCCGCCGCGCACCTCCGTCCGGCGCCGTGTCCTTGCGTGTCCAGGCTTCTTCAAGCACAGCCGTCGCCTGAGAGGGCACAGGCTGCGTCCAGCTGCACCTCGCTTCAACAGAAGGCCGACCTGCCACCTGCCATGTCCCCTCGGGCGCTTGTGTGCTGCTGCTGGGCAGGCTCAGTCCCCCCGTGCTCGGCTGGGCACCAGGGTGACCCATGCCCTTTCAGAAAACTGGCCACTCTCCGTTATATTTTCACATGCACCCTCACAAGGGCTCACTCTGTGGGCCAAGACCCTGCAGGCGGGAGCAGGTGGGCCGGGACAGGTCAGAACCCCGGAGCCGAGTGCCCTGCCCAGCCAGGCAGGAGGTGAGCCCATGCTGTCGCCCACCACGGCCAACCCCAGGGAAGGCAGGCTCGGCGCTTCACGGGGCCACTAACAAGACCTTCTGCAAGAGACACGTCTCCCTGTGTGAGACAGCGTGGGAGCCAAACGCTCCCAAAGGTCCCCGCCCAAAAGAGAAATGTCGCTTTTGTAATCAACTCGTGTAAAACAAGTTTAGATGGAGCTCGTGTAAGTCAATCAAGACTCCTTGGCGAGCATTTGCTGGGGGGCAGGGACAAGAGACGCGGATGACAGTCAAGAGGTGCTTTTCAAAGAGAAAGTAACATGTCGACCCTCTCCTGGCACCGCCAGGTGCGCACTTCAGGGAAACTGAGTGAGCTCAAACCGGATCGGGCACTCACCCACCATGCCCACTGCCACCCTGCCCTCCGGCCACCCTGCTGCCCACAGACCATCAACCTTGCCGTGAACCTTGGAAGGGGGTATTTTGGCAGAATCTGGGAGAGCCAAATAGCTAAGAGCTTTAGAAGAAACAAAATGGTTTTGCAACACTTACACAAATAAAGAAAAAAACAAACAAACATCAGCGTGCCATAGTGGAGTCGTGGTTGGGTCCACTGACTCCGGCTGAGCGCAGTCCATGCACATCCCAAGCACCCAGGTTGATGTCCCAGGACAGACCTGGGGAAATGACGAAGGTGAACAACTAAATTAAAATATAAAGATGTTTCTTCCTCCCCTCTCTTCCTGTCTGCCTGCCCACCTGCCTTCATTCCTGCTTCACCTTTCCTTTAAAAAATAATAAATAAAAATAAAAATCCAGCAGTTATATAGGCTGCAAGAAACACAATTCTGACACTCAGTAGGGCCACGCAATTAGAATGTTTGAAGGAAACACGTCGAGGGACATTGCAAATGAAAAGCTTGATGTGGCGTACCCCAGTGGAAGAGTGGTTTGGACGGCCGCCTCCGGCTGAGCGCAGCCGACACACATCCCAAGAACCCGGGCTCCTGTGCCAGCACTGGAGGAACAACCAAGATGAACAACTAAATAAAATAAAATAAAATCATGAAATAAAGGCTCCTTCCTCCCCTGTCTTCCTGCCGCCGCTACTCTCATCTGCACCTTTCCTTTAAAAAGCGAAAAGAAAGTGTGCCCTCCAAGCCGGAGGGCCTGGGTTCAAATCGCTGCCCCACAGCCCCCTGCTGTGTGGTTTAGAGTAAGTTGCTCAGCCCGTCTGCTCCGCGTGAACAGGAAGGATGACATGGGAGCTGTCCCGCAGGTGGCTCTGAGATCAGCACGGACACGGTCCGCGAGAGCAGCCCTAGAACAACGACCTACGGGCGCTGGCAAACAGGACAGGAGAAGCAGCAAAGGTCAGGCCTACCGGCGGCAAGACCACTGTGGACTCAAGGTGGTGTCTACCTGTCACTTGTGCCGGCCCAGCCGGAAGAGCCGCTCACAAGGTCCGGTCCTCCCGGCACACTTGAGCCCGGCCCTGTTGGTGACCCGGGCTTCATGAGCCCTGGAAAGCCTGTGGGTAGACGGTCAGGTCACAGGCCCAGGCCAGGACACTTGCAAAGTCTGGAAGGGCCTCGGGCACTGCCCCTGCCCGCTGCCCGCCGCCGCCGCCGCCGCCTCCTTCTCAGCCATCAGCGAGCGCCCGCGGCCGGCGGCGGGCAGCGGGCAGGCCGAGCGCCCCGGACAGCCAGCTGTGCACAGGCGGTCCCAGCAAAGCGAGCGGGGTGACAGCTGTGGCTCAGGTCCAGAGCCTGTCCCGACGGAGCGGCCTGGAGGCGACCCTGGACACGACCCTGGACCCCGGCACAGCACATCGGCATCCCCGCCCGCTGGCTTCCCGCCCACAGAGACGGCCGCCGCCGAACCCCAGCGCGGGAGGAGGGCGGGTCTGCGTGGCCTACCCGCGGGCAGCCCACTGCTGGGCAGCGGGGGTGCCGGGGAAGCCCGGCCACGAACTGAAGCCGAGCCGGGGCGTCCCCGGCCCGCACGGCGGGCGAGCGCCCTCCTTTCCGCTGGAACCTCCGGCCGGAGGGCCGGGCGCCCAACGCCCCCCACGAGCCAAGTGGCTCCGAGTCCCCGGAATCCACCGCGGCGGGGTCCTGCAGGGGGCGGGGGCGGGGAACCGGGGCCGGTCGGCCGGCGTCGGCCGAGGTGGAGGCCTGGGGCCCGGAGCCGCGTCCAGGCCGGGCGGGACCGGGCCGGGCCGGGCCGGCCGGAGGTGGGGTCCCTGGCGGCGGGAGCTGCGAGGGCGCGCGGCTCCGGCTCCCGGCTCCCCGGCCTCCCGGCCGCCGAGGCCCGGGCGCCGTCCCCCGGCGCAGGCGCGGGCGAGGGTCACTCACCTGGACCGGGTCCCCGGCGCCGCCCGGCCTCGCTGCCACCCCGCCCTCGCCCCGCAGGCCCGCGACCCACTGACACCGAGGCGGAAGTGCGGCCGGCCGCGTCACGGACTGACAGCTGGTGACAACCACTCATGGCGCCCTGCGCTGTCGCGTGGGCCGCCACCCACCCAATCAGAGTCCGACCTGGGGACCGCGCCGGGAGGCGGGACTACGTTAATCGCTTTTCCCAAGCGGCTTCGCCCACCGGCCCGCGGGCGTCCCGCCTACCCGCAGGAGTGACGACGAAGACAGCCAATGACTGCAGGGAAGGCGGAGCTATGCAGATATAGGCCGAAAAGAGGCGGGCGGAAGGAAGGAAAGGGCGTGGCCTGGCCCGCGGAGTTTACAAACACGAGTCAGGTGGCCGGGGCGTGGCCGCTGGGCAGGCTGCTGGCTGTGTGCCCGAGGCCCTCCCTGAGGGTCAGCAGTGGGTGGGAGTCGTTCTCCCAAGGCTGCCTCCTCTGCTGCTGTCCACCCTCGTCGGCATGCCGGTCACTGCTCTCTGAAGTCCGAGTCAATTTCCCCTCCCGCCGGCGGCCCCGACCGCTCCCTCCCGTTTTTAAAACCCTGGGGACCCCTCCTGACCACCCGAGACTCCCCGTGACTCCGAGGTTAAACTTTCAAGTCTGAAGTCAGACCCGCAGTTTGCCTCTTACTGGTGATGTGGCCCTGGGCGAGCGCTCTGAGCCTGTGAGCGCTCGAATTTTCCTTTGCCAAACCGGTTTCCCTGGCCCGCGCCCATTTGAGTCCTGGGTCCGCTCGTGTGGCGGCCGCATGAGTCAGGCTGGCTCTCAGCATCTCCGTGAATGGCTCAGACGTGAGCAGGTGGCCCTGTCGCGGCCAGTGAGGGTCGACTTCTCCTGGGGTTCAGAGAGAGCGGCCAAAGGGGAGACTGAGGTGAAGTGACTCTCCCCTTTGCCCCGACCTAGGCCACAGGGGACACATGGCAGTGTGGGGCCCTGGTGAGCACTCTGCGCCCCGGGGGACAGGGCAGCTGGGGGAGCCAACCCTGCGTGAGCAAGAGCACCTGGCACCGGCCGAGGGAGCAGGCCCACCCTAGACTCGTTAGGTGTGTGCGGCACACGTCCTTTTCTGCATGGGGCAGTCTGTGATAGGGTCACCGTATGTATGGTGTCCTGCCCCAGAACACGGACAGGTCACCCATGAGGGACCGCGGATTCGAGGCCCTCACTGCAGCCTCTCCCGCAGCTTCGCCTCTGCACGCCTCCCTCAGAACAGGTTCACCCATTCCCAGCCCCAGGGAACCGACACGCAGGCCACCCCTCGGGGGGACCGTGGGTGCCTGGAGTGCAGGGCAGGTCTCGGCTGCCACTGTGGGCCTGTGGGACACTTGTGCCCCTGGACAGCCGGGATCAGTGAACGTGGTAGGACCGGGCCAGGCTGCATTTCTGGGCCCAGAAGCCAGCGGTCCCCAGGTCAGGGGCTGACCTGGCTCCCTGGCAAAGGCACCGTCAGATGGGCCAGACATGCATGCGAGTGAGCGTGTGGGGACTGACAAGGAGCTCCCAGTCTCTCCCTTAGAGGCGGCGGCGGGAGGCCAGCGGGCCTCAGAAACAAAGGCGTTGCCATGGTCACCGCTGAAGAAACCAACTCGGGCAGGGCAGGCAAGAGGGAAGGGTGGGGCCTGGCGGGCAGGCCCCTAAGCCAGGACAAGGACAAGGCCATTGCCAGGGAGATGCCCCCCAGTGCCCCTGTGGGCCCGACCGAGTCCAGCACAGTGTCCCCCAGATCCTTCATCCTCCATGTCGCTCCCCTGACAAGTGTTTATAACGACCGTGGCAAAGCATGCATCCTCCTGGCCATGACCTCTGCAGTGAGACCTTGGGCAGATCAGGCTGCGGCCAATGACCCTCCGGTCCACCTGCCCAGGCTGAGTGGCCTTCTCCGCCCTGGCCTTGGATGCAGGAGTGGGGACGGAGCACGAGGGTCCCATGCCTGGGAGGGAGGGGGACGCAAGCAACTGGGCTCCAGGGTCTCTGCTGCTCTCTCCTCCCGGTTCCTGGAGGAGGGCTTGGGCCGTGGCTGGGGAGGAGGGATCAGGAGCATTTCCATGACCTTCACTAGGCCAAAAGTCTTGTTTCCGAGGGAACCGTCTCCAGGAATGGGCGGAGGACAGGGGCAGGAAGGCGACCAAGAAGGTGTGGGGCCATTCAGTGATGGGAGGAGGGGAGCTGGCACCCTCATCCGTTTCGTGTTGCGGAGCAGTGGACACTGTCATCATGCCCATTTTGCTGATGGGCAGACTGAGCCCAAGGCTAGTGACTCACAGGGCCTGGCGGCGAGGAAGCCACCTGGGCCCTGAGGCTCACAGCCTCCGGCACCTGTCCCAAGGGCCCCGCCAGACCTCCGGGACCAGGAAGCCCGGGACTCTGAGCAGGTGGGTCATGATATCGCCCGCTGTCCGTCTGCCCCAAGGTGGGGAGCCACATCAGGTCCCCCTTGGCAGGAAGATGGAGGGAGCATCCAGGGAACGGCTTCTCCGCCCCAACACTCAGGACCCAGATGGCTCGGCCGTGTCTGCATTCGCGGGTTTGAGGAAACCGGGTTGAGTATGTCATCTGCGGGGTCTGCTCCCACCAGAGCTGCTTCCAGCGGGCCAGTCCCAAGGGTGCACACCACAGCCATGTCTGTACCCTCAGGCACAGATGATTGGAGCCTCTCTGTCCTGGTTCCTTCTGAATCTGGGTCAGTGAGCATGGTGGCCTGTGAGCCCTGGGCAGTGGCTCTGTCCCCTCACCCCCGCCCGCCCGCCCTGGTCACCAGCTGGCCTGTTGGCCTGAGGGCCAGCCTCTTGGGAAGTACATTCACCTGTCTTGTCCTCCTGTGTCTCACCAGGAGGAGACCGGACAGACTATCGATCCCCCTTCAGAGGGGACACTGAAGCTGGGGAGCCCACCTGCCTGCTCAGGGTCTCCTTGCAGTGCCCTTGGGGCCCACCCCACCCCCACGCACAGTCTTTCCCACGTTGGCGCTTACCTGGACCCTCACCCAGGGCTCCCCCATTGCTCGCACTGGGCTGGGCAATCAGGAATGCGGGGCCCAACCTGGCTGACCAGCACCCCGAGGCCACTCCCCAGAAGGCCCTTTGCCCGCCCTCTCTCAGAGAACCGGCATCGGCCTCTGGATGCCGGCTGGGCGCCGTTGGGCAGGGACCGAGGCTGGCCCTGCCCTCACGTGGCCAAGCGCCTCTCCAAGCACTTTCAAGTCTCCTCTGCAATGGCAACGTGACGGCGGCCTCCTGTCGTCGGAGGAGAGTATTTTTGGGTTGAACCCACCACGTGAAGAGACGAGTCATCAATAGCAGCTGCAAAGGACTTTTTCTTTTTCTCCCTGTGGCTCTGGGACCTGAGCAATCTGCGCCCATTTGGTTCTGCCAAAAGAAAACAGTCTTCCTCTCCCAAACTTTCCGCCCCGGCCTCCTCACTGCAGCTTGGCAACCCCCCTCTCCCTGCTTGGCCCCCCATCCAACAGCGCCCTCAACCCCCAGGTCAGGAGGGGCTGCAGAGATGGGTCTGGTCGCCAAGGGCCCGGCAGAGACCACGGGAGCAGAGACAACGTGGCCGCGGGCTCAGGCCCGCACAGCGTTTACTGAGCACTTACTGTGTGCCGGCTCTGGGCTGACAGCAGCGCGGCGCCGCAGCTTGATGCCCTGTGAGCCCCCCCAAACCAGGCGCCACGGAATCCCCGCCTCTCTGGCTGTCATCGCCTTTCCAGAGGAAAGAGGCTCGCGGTCAGACTGGGAAAGCTGCTGCGTCAGGTCTGCTGCAGGCCCAGGCTTCCCTGGGCCGGGGGTCTCCCCACAGAGTGGCAGACCGTGAGGACCTGCCTTGCTGGGGGGTCACTCGGGCTGGCTGCTGCCCTTTAGGGCAGCTCTGCATCTAAAGGATCGTCAGCACAGGTGCCCCCGGGGAGCAGCGGTTGGTCGGCTGCCTCTGAAGGATGCAGGGGCCCCCTGACTGGCCCGTACATGGGACACAATCCACGAAAACCCTAAGGACCCAGGCGCGCCTCCCAGGGAGGGGGGACGGGAGAGAACCAGTGTGAACGGCTAAATAAAACAAATATTTCCTCCTCCCTCTTCCTGCCTGCCTGCCTGCTCGCCTTCATTCCCCTGCGCCTTGCCTTTAAGGAAAAGGAAAAAGAAAAGCCCAGAAGAACAGAGGCTTCGGCGAAAGCCCACGCGCTCCCACATGGCACAGCCCAGACCGTCCAGGCTGGTGGGAACCAGCCCTCATCAGGCACCCGGTCTCCACCTTGTTCATTCTTCTAGGTCTGGCGTCCAGCCTCAGTCACCTCGGGGCCCAGACGGCTGCGTGATGCCTTCCTCTTCCTGGAGCCGCAAAGGCCCACAGGAGAGCCTGCCCTTGGGTGCCGGTGCTGGTGCAGGAGGCCCCTGCTGGGTGGGCACAGGCCCAGCAGCGATCTTCACAGCCCTTGGGCTCGCTTGGCACGGGGTGGGAGTGGGGTGCAGATCCAATAGCCATCCTGAGCGGGGCAGCAGGGCATGGGGCCCACAGGTGCTGCCTCTCCGGTCCTGAGGTGTCCCCGCAGGTGTTCCATCCCCTCCAAGCAGCTGTGTTCTGGGGCAGGGGCGAAGAGCCGATAAGAGCCTGATAAGAGGCCTCTGCCCCAGCACTGCCCAGGAGTCTGCCCGGGGCCCCGCCTGGGGACCCAGCCGTCTAAACTGCCCACTCGTGCCGGAGCACACTGCCCTGGGCTCCGGGCTGAGCGGCGCGACGGCCTTCCCATAGACGGGAGCCCCCGAGGTGCGTGCAGATTGGCTGGCTGTCAGGCCCTGCCATTTATTTGCTCGCAGTCTCCCTGAGCCTCTGCTTCCCAGGGCTTGGTGAGGCCTGGAGGAGGCAAGGTGTGCGAAAGCGCCTGGGACAGGCCCTGTGGACGGGCAGGGTGGGCACTGGTGTGGTCCCCGTGATAACATCTGGACTCGGCTCCAGCGCGACCCGTCTGCCAGGAGCAGCCCTGTGTCCTCAGAACCCATCTTGAGGCCCAGCCGGTATGGGATGCTGATGGGAGCCCAGGCCATCGCTGTATCACCAGAGCTCATCGGCGGGGCCTGGCTCGGCCATGAGACCCCGCGTGTCCTGTGGGCTGTGAGCCTTGGACGGCAGCCTGGAGATGCCACGGGCAGAGAGCAGGGCTGAGGACACAGGTGGTGAGGACTGGGCCAGGCCCCTGGACCCGGCCGTTTCTGAAGGCGCTGTCAGCAGGCTCCCAGGCGCATTTCCACGGAGCCAAGGCTTCCAGGCCCACCCGTCCACGCATGAGGCTGACAGGTGTCCGGACGCCTCCCTGTCCACCAGGGCGGCACCACATCTGGCCTGCCCTTCAGGAGCTCACAGCCGCCTCACGCAAGGACTGTGAGGAGGTTGACCAGACGCATTGCTTTAAACGGGACAGCACCTTTTTTGATATGCCCAACAGTCCTGACATTTTAATGAAAGGGTCAATTTTGTCCCATTTTTAATAAACCAGGGTCATCTTTAACTTAGGGCAAAGGGCCAGTGGAGTTGCCCCAGGCCCACTCCGTTGAGGGGCCCAAAGCAGTAGCCCTTTTGTCCTTGGGAAAGACGGTCCCTGCTGACTGTGGAGCTGTCCCCACCCCGCGAGGAAACAGGAGATGCGGAGGAGGGTCCCACGCCAGCCCCACACACCTGTTTCTTTAAAGGAGCGGAACACTGCAGGGTGGTCAAACTGCTGGTAATACCAGCGGGGGTGATCTCTGCACTGCGGGGTGATCTCTGGCACTGTGGGGTGATCTCTGGCTCTGTGGGGTGATCTCTGGCTCTGTGGGGTGATCTCTGCACTGGGGGGTGATCTCTGCACTGTGGGGTGATCTCTGGCTCTGTGGGGTGATCTCTGGCTCTGTGGGGTGATCTCTGGCACTGTGGGGTGATCTCTGCACTGGGGGGTGATCTCTGCACTGCGGGGTGATCTCTGGCACTGGGGGGTTACTGGCCTGGGATGGTTAAAGCAGCATGTGTTTAGGGCAGGACATTTAGAGCCAGGCCTACAGGGGCGCCGAATTTGGTTTTCACCTAAGGTGCCAAAGCCCCTTGCACTGGGCCTGGACATTTGTACGACGTCCCGCTGGACCACACATTGTGATCGCCGATGGGCATCCGTAGAACTGACTTGTTGCTGCCTGGCTGCTCTGCTCCTGCTCGGATGGTTCCCCCCGCCTCCCTTAGTCGCCAGCACAGAGCCCCGTCCCGTTCTGCCGTCCCCGTGTCCTGTTTTGTCTCAGGGAAACACCGCCAGCCTATTTCTGAACCGCCACTGCTTCTGCCTGGGAGCTTCTAGCCAGTGGCTTATCCAAAGCCTGTGCATTGTACAAGTGGGAAAACTGAGCCCAGGTAAGGAAAGTGCCCCCAGGGAAATGAGTCTGTCACATGGCACCCTGACTGTGTGGGCCACCCAGGAGAACTCAGACCCGGGAAAGGACAACGCTGTCCAGGCTGATGGACACATTCAAGCCACGTGGTGGAAGGGGGTCCCAAGGACAAATGGCCTCCTAAGTCAAGGCCCTGCCCTCAGGCAAGACCAAAGGATGCAGCACAGTGCCCCACCCTGGCCCCGCCCCACTGCACCACAGCCCACGTGGGGCTATCAGAGGGACAGCGTGTTTCCTTGTGGTGTTTTCCAGCTGTCCCTGTGTGAAAGAGTGTGTCCGTGTGCACGTGTGTGTGTGTGTGTGTGTGTGTGTGTGTGTGTGTGTGTGGCCATGACACCCAGGCCCGGGAAGGGGATGACTGTGGAGAAGTGTGTAGCCCTGCCCTGGCCCAGGGCCTGGTCCTACAGGTCAAACGGTCCCGCCTATGGGGAGGGGACACTGCTCTGACTCGACCTGTCCCCACAGGATCGGAGAGGCTGAGTGTGGGCTTCCTTCCTGAGGCCGAAGCACCCTCATCACAGGTCTGCACACACCCCGGGACGCACCGACACTCACACAACCACACAGGCCCTGCCACCGCCCTCCAGGATTCAGGGTGACCTCAAGATTTGGGTTCGACACCCCGCTCCGAGGCCTTGATCACAGTTATTTTCCTGACAGTTTCAGGCCCCCAGACCTGCCCTGAGTCCCCAGGGTTGGAGGAGCAAACAGAAGCGCCCCCATGGGACAGTCTGTCCCTTGCAGCGTGGTGTCCCCCCCACGCCTCTCCGCACCCCTGGAGGCTGCTCTGGAGAAAGAGGGGTGGGGCTCACGTGGGCACGTGCACACACGTGCACAGGAGACACAGCCGTCCTCTGGAGCAGGGCGACCTGGAGTAACCCCGAGGGCTCTGGGCGGGGAGGCAGGTGGTGGGGGGCGGGGAGGAAGCTGCGGGTGGGGCTGAGTCTGACAGGCAAGTGCCAGGGAGGGGCGCGGGGTGTGGGCGCGCCAGGAGGTGGGTGGCCGCTTCTCTGCAGGCTTCTCCAGGGTGGGGCAGGGCCTGGGGCCCCAGACGAGGCTGGGTGGGGCCCTCAGCCTGGGGCAGAGCCGGGCTGCAGCCCCCACAGTGCCACCCAGTGGCCACCCTGTCCCCAGTGCCATTCAAGGAGATGCCCTTGGGGCACAGAAGTCCAAAGAGAGAGCAAGTAGGGGGACGTCAGGGTGGGTCTGGGGAGCCTATGGGCTGTGATGATGGCTCTGGGGGGCGGAGGGCACAGGGGACCACCCACATGGGGACAGGGTCTCCACGGGTGGTGAAGGGCAGCCAGCAGAGTCGGATCAAGGACCAAGGATCAAGGAAGGGCTCAGCCCCTGACCCTAGGGCGGGGAGGGGCTGCACTGTGGGGACCCCAGGCTGGGCTGAGCAGCGTTCCCATCCGCCATGAACCCCCGTGGAGGGGTGGGGGGACAGTCAGACAACCTGTCCCCACCTCCACCACGGCCTGACTGCCCAGGGGTTAACAAGTACTGTGGGCCCCAGCGACCAGCAAACCTGGAGCAGCGTGGGCCTGGGCTGTGGTGGGGGGCTCAGGCCCAGGCCCCCCAGACATGTTGGGTCACAGCCAGCATGCCCACCAAGCACCCCGGAGTGCCCTGTCCCTGGAGAAGGCGAAGTGGAGGAAAACTGGCCTCTCTCTCTGTTTGCTCTTGTCCATTTGAGGCAGGGGCTGTGCAGATGCTGCATTTCATTCATTCTGCAAATACAGCCTGGCGCCTGAGGGGGACACAAAGGACAGGTGCTGCTTTCCTCTGAGAAGGGCCTTGTTACCCTGAAGTTGCCATCAGCCCCCACCTGCGTGACTGTTCTCCATCCCTTGGGCCAGGCCACTGTCCTCAAGACCCCTCCAGGCCTGCCTCCTCCAGGGGGCCCTCCCGGACTGCTCAGCGCCCACCAGCACCTTCTTAGTCTTTGGGAGGAGGAAGTAGCCTGCCGGCACTTTCCCTCTGTGAGCTCCGGACTCCCCAGGCCTGGACACCTGGCCCCGGGGTCTCCCAGCATGCTCCAGCAGGAGGGGAAGAAATTGTGAGCTGCTCTCCTGGAGGTACCGACCCGAGCCATGGGTCAGCTGGCAGCCTCAGCTCAGCTGAGCAGGGACAGCGGGACGGGCTTCCTCCCCTCCGCTGTCTCCTCCCATGAGCTTCGTCTGGAGGGCTCAAGGGCCCCAGTTCCTGGGCCTCGCTAGCAAGGGCAGAGAGCCCTTCGGGGATCCCAGGGGCAGTCGTGGGGGGTGACTCCGGTCCCCGTGACCTCACCCAGGCCACTTCAAGCTCAGGCACTGCTGCAGGACGGCCACCAGGAGTGTCTGAACCAGACCCAGGGATTAATTCTGGGCTCTCGACTGCCCTCTTCTTCCTCCTGGGGGTGAAGAGAGGACAGGAGGCAGCCTGGGGCGCAGGAGAGGTCTTAGAGGCCATGTCCTGCGGGGACCTGGGGACAGCGGGAAGGGCGGCCGGAAGTGGGAGTCTGAGCTCATGCCCAGGACTTCTCAGCCAGGGTACAATAAGCGTCTTGTTCTCACCACTGGGTCCTCTGTCCCCTCGCTCCTTCCGGCCACCTGGCCCCAGTCCGATCCAGCCCTGTTCTGAAGGGTGGGACATCAGATTCCACTTTTGTCTCAACCGCTGACCCCGGAGCCAGTCCCATCACAGTTGCCCAGAGCCCATGAGCACGGAGCTGGCTCAGAATGTCATCGGAAAAAGACAGGGAACAAAAAAAGAAAAATCTGCATTCCCATATTCAAATGAGTTCCCGCAGGGAAAACGGAAGCAAACAGCAAGTCCTCTGAAGAGGCGTCCCGGGCGGGCCAGGGATCGTGACCGCGGGGCTGGGGGCCTGCGCCCGGGCCCACCGCCCTCCCACCCTCCCGCATTCTCTCCTATTAGAGCGCCCCCTCCCCGACGGGTGCTGGGCTGGAGGGCTGGGGGGCCAGCTGCTGAAGGAGAAAGGTCTCTCTAGCACTGAGAGCAGCTGAGGGCAGCAACCACCAGTGACAACCGATGCCCAGGATGCCCAGGACCGCCTCCTGCTGCCCAGCCGCCAGCCCCTGCCTCACCCCAGGGAGGTGGGCGGAGGCCAACTCAGGTCCCAGGGCTGGCTGGGCCTGTCCACTGTCTTCCAGGGTGCCCTTGGCCCCTGCGCCTCCCTCAGGCTTCGCCATCCCCCAAGAGTGGGAGTGGGCTCTTCGCTAGAAGTGGCAGCTTGAGATCCCACTCTTGCCGTGGACCTGGGTGGGGGCAGGCCCACCTGAGAGGGTCTCTGAGGCCCAACAAAGCCCCACACAGAGAAGGGGCCCTATGCGCTTACTGGCCAGCAGGTGGCGCTCCGTCCTCCCTGAGCACAGTGGCCCGGACTGCTCGGCGCTGGTCTGGGAGGCAACCTCAGCCAATGGGCCTTGGAGCGTGGATCTTGGGGTCACGTCCTGCCCGCGAATGGCCTGGCTTACCACCCACCTCTGTGATCATGCCAGCTCTGGGGGGGGCAATGGCGAGCTCCCCCGGCCCCTCTCCCCAGGGATTCTTTGGCTGGGGGCCGAGCGGGAGGGTGGACTGCCTGCCGGTGACACTAAAACCCTCATATTAGTGCCACGTGTCCACCCACAGGGCTCCAACCCCTTGTCTTGGCCTGCAGCCCCTTCCTTTCGGGGCCCGACCCTGAGCCCCTGGAGGTCTCAGCCACTGTCCTTCCCACAAAGCATGAGACCGCCACCAGGCAGATGTGTCCTACCCACTGTCTCTAGGGGCCACCCCTGAGAATGGCCTTTGCCCCCAGCCAGCAGCACACCCCAAAGGCACTCCCACCGGGGACATCCACTGCCCACGCACAGGCAGGAGGCTCTTGAGGGAGCACCGAGGGGCACCCAGGTCGCGCCGCCGCCCCCCAGCCTGGCATGTCCCACCGCGGCCTGCCCCTTCCCCTCTGGACCCTGACAGCCAGCTGACACAGGATAGCCCTTTGCGACACTAGCCTTCCTGCTAGACTGACTTGGCATGGGGACTGACCTTGACTTTCTGACCTTCAGCAGCTGCTCCAGGAAACTTGGCTGAATAGATGAACAAATCTGCCGGGAGTGCTGTTTCCTATGTGAGGGGTTGGCCGGTGGGTTCCAGCCCTCCGTCTGGGTTTTCATGAAGGGGTATTTGCCCAGTGGCCTCCTAGCGAAGGACGTAATGCCCCCCCAAATGTCAGATGTTTCAACAAAGAGAGAATCGAGAACCGGCCATGCTCTCTGGAGTCTGGATAAGCTGCCAGCGGGGTCTGCCCTTGTCTGCCCGGGACTGGTCAGCCTGCCTTGCCCAGGGCTTTGGAGGGTTCCCTGCCCCCGGGGTCTGGATACCCACTCCTCAGGACGGAGTCCTCAGGGGCTGCGTCATTTGCCCGATTTCCCCGAGTTGCAGAAAGCCCAAGAGGACTCCAGGCTCCTGGTCAGCCAAAGTCAAGGCCCCACAGATGGCAGGTTTGTGACCTCAGAGGCCTTGACCACAGGGCTAGGTTAGGACTGGACCATTGGGAGAAGGCCCCTGGCCTTGGGTGAGCTTGGGCAGTGAATGTTGGCCTTGTAGGGTGCACAGGGGCTAGGGAGGTCTGCAGGGAACGAGCTGATGGGCCCGCTCACATGTCAGCCACGGCAGCCTCAAACCTCCGGATCAGCCCTGGCCCTCCCTCTCCAGGAGGCCTTGACTTACCCACCTCCAAGCACAGAGAAAGCACGTGCTCCCCCACATCACACGGCTGGGCCCTGGGTACTTGGCTCTGAGCCGAGTCCTTATCGCCCCCGCTGCTATGGCCCATGGAAGGCTCCAGAAGCCCACTGCCACAGGGACATGGAGGCTTGGCCCTAGTGACCTGGGCTGGGGCCACCTCCACACACTCCCCGAGGCTAAACCACCATCCTGCTGGGAAGTAGCACAGAGTCCCATCCATGACAGGGACATGGAGGCCAGAGGGGCTCCTGGTCAGACGCTGTTTGGCCCCATCCTGCTCTGTGAGGCCAGGGCCGGGGCGGCGGGTGGGTGGGGGCTGTGATCTGCCCGGCCATGGCCAGTCTGGGTGCCCCGGGGGAGCAGCCAGAAGGGCGCCCTAGTGGGGTGCTGCCGGATGAGCTGGGTGCCGTGGGTCCTGCTGGGCACTGAAGGAAGGCTTGGAGGAGAGGGACTCCCCCACCACGCTCGCCTCACTGACAACTCGGTGCCTGGTCCTGGCATGGCCTGCCCACCCGACCACTGGGTCCCTGAGGGAAAGGGGGCTGTGAGGGGAGCAAACAGACCCTCCTCCATGCAGGCTGCCGGGAGCCATGGCTGAGGTGGCCCTGGAGGCTCCTGCCTACTACAACCCCCCGAAGTTTCTGGAGTATTTCTTGATCACCCTGTGATCAGGAAGCCGAGGTAAGTGTGGGGTGCCTTGTGTACCAGGCTGGGGGGTCCTCTCTGCAGCCCCCCACCCCCGCCATGCTGCCCCACCCCCACAGACAAGCACCTAGCCATCCCGGTGGCCGCAGCAGCAGACACGTGGAGGGAGTGCTGCTTCCCTCTCCCTCGGGCGCTGTTCCCTCCTGTCTGCTGTCTGAGGTGTATGTCTAACTGCTGACTGTGGGTCCCCAGCCTGACGCTGGGTGGCTGTTTCCCAGGTCTGTGGGTGTCTGTGTGTCTGCATGTGGGCGTGTCTGTCTGTCTCCCTGTAACTGTCTCCTGACAATCTGTCCTTGACCCTGTCTCTCTGAGCGCCTCTGAGGGAGGGGGGCTCCCCTGCTCCGCCTCCCCTCCCCACCCCCTGCCGGCAGCGCTAACTCTGCTGTCAATGCCTGGGCTGTGCCCCAGCGCAGTGACCTCGGCTGTTTGTGCAGCAGTGCCTCCCGCTGCGCTGTTTTGGGGGAGGGCTGGGGGATCCCTGACCTGGCTCCAAACTGCTGCTGCGCCTGCCACCCCCAACCTGGCGTCCTCCGAGTGCAGGGTAGGCATGCTTCCCTGGCGGCTGGGTCCACTCCGGCTCCCCATCTTCCCTTATGTAACTCCACATCTGTCTGTGCCTTTCAGGTCACCCTGGACCCTGAGCTGGGTCCCAGCCTCGGGGATACACGTGGTGAGCCCCGCACACGGGGGAGGGAGGAGTGGACCCCTGGCCAGGGCACCTGCGCTGAGACCCCCTCCCATGCTTTCTCTTTGGGACGTTTCTGCCCCCACCCCCACGAGATCCGCTTGCCTGAGCTGGAAATGAGGAAGGGTCCCGCGGGGCAAGTTCCCCTGAGCAGGAGAGCAGGTGCTTCCTCCCACTCCCAATCCAGGCCCCCAGAGGGGCGCTGGTTCCCGAGGAGGGCGGGCAGGGGTCACCGGTGCCGAGGGCACGGGGCAGATCGAGCGGCCCAGAGGCTGCTCCATTGTGAGCGGGTCGACTGACAGCAGGCGAGCCCCCACACCCGGCGCCCGGCGGTGTCCGACCCGCCGGGCTCCATGCCAGCCGCCGTGCGCACCCGGCTGGAGCTCCAGCCGGCCGGCGGGCACGCGGCGCTGTCCGTGGTGCTGCCGGCGTCGGGCGGGGCGGGGGCGGGGCGGGGGCGGGGCGAGGGCGGCAGCCAATGGTGGGGGCGCTGCGCGGGGCGCGGGGGGCGGCGGGCTGGGTGCGGGGCGCACTCGGCTGCGCGCTGCGCTCGGGGCGCACGGACGCGCCGGCAGCGGCTCCGGCTCGGGCTCCGCTCCTGCTCCGCGCTGGCTGCAGCGGTCTTGCCACTGGCCTCATTCGGCTCGGATTCGGGCCCGGGGCCCCTTGGCGCCGCCTGCCCCAGGCCGGCCTCCGTGCCCGCGGACCATGCGCCCGGCACCCCCCGGGGAACCCGGTCGGGCGGAGAGCCCTCAAAGACCAGGCTCCTCCGGGCCCGGGGCCCCTCCCGGTCGCCCAGCCGGCGGTCCGAACCCTGCAAGGCGCCCCAGAGCCTGAGCCGGCGGGGCCATGGAGCGCGCGCCGCCCGACGGGCCGCTGAACGCGTCCGGGGCACTGGCGGGCGAGGCCGCGGCGACGGGCGGGGCGCGCAGCTTCTCGGCTGCCTGGACCGCGGTGCTGGCCGCGCTCATGGCGCTGCTCATAGTGGCCACGGTGCTGGGCAACGCGCTGGTCATGCTCGCCTTCGTGGCCGATTCGAGCCTCCGCACCCAGAATAACTTCTTTCTGCTCAACCTCGCCATCTCCGACTTCCTCGTGGGTAAAGCCCCCAGCCCCTGCCCAAGCCCGGGGGCGCCCATCCCCGCCGGCCAGCAGGGATTGGAGCGCAGACCTAGGGTGCCCCTCGCTCGGGCATGCACCCCGCTAGGGGCCCCGGTCTGGAGAGGGGTGGTGGGTGCGGGCGAAGTTCCCAGCCTCCCCGGCTGGGCTGCGGGACGGGGTCTGGGTCTGGGAAACGATGGCGGGGGAAGGAGCCGGGGCGGGCGGCGCTGACTGAGGCGCCAGGCGCAGCGGCCACGGGCGCAGCGGCCACGGGTGCAGCGCCGGCTCCTTTGCCTCTGTAGCCAAACGAAAGCTGCCGTGGCCTCAGGACGAGCGGAGGGCGCTGGGGGGCGGTTCGGGAGGTTTGGGGGAGGGGACACGGAGGGGTTTCTGGAGCTGGGTTGGGGGAGGGGGCCGGGACGGCGGGGAGCGGGGAGAGGCTCGGAGGCTCCCTCACGTGTCCGTGCGCGGCTGCCGCTGGGGGCGGGGCGCGCGGAGGGGCCGAGCGCCAGACACCTGTTGGGGCTGCGAGGTGCGCCTGCCAGACGCCTAGAGCGGGGCTTGGCAGCGGAGCGACTGGCGTGGCGGCAGCCAAGTGCCCTTTGAGTCAGAAAACAGGCTTTTCTCGGTTTCTGAGCTGATGAGGGAGGGCTGTCCAGAGCCCAGAATAGGGACCAGGGACCAGCTGGTCTAAGGAGAAGGATAAAATCCTGTTTCTCCCTGTCTTTGGAGACTGAGCTGCACAGAAGACAAGGGAGCACCCACTCGAGGCGCCGGGTCCCCTCGTGCCCAGCGGTCCCCACACCTGGATCCTCCCTCTGCCCCTAAGTCCAGGGGATGGGGAGGCGCTGGAGGTTGGGCTGGCGTTGAGAGCCAGCCGGGCTGCAGGGCAGGGGGTGCCTAGAAGATGAGGTGGGGGGGGCAGGAAAAGCTGCTGGTCCCGGGAGGTCGTCTGGGTGACCCCCCAGATCTTGCCTGCCTCTCAGTCGGGGGATGTCCAGCCATGGCCCACTGTGACCCCGGTCTCCCGACAGGGGCCTTCTGCATCCCGCTGTACGTGCCCTACGTGCTGACCGGCCGCTGGCCCTTTGGCCGCGGCCTCTGCAAGCTCTGGCTGGTGGTGGATTACCTGCTGTGCGCCTCCTCCGTCTTCAACATCGTGCTCATCAGCTATGACCGCTTCCTGTCGGTCACCCGAGCCGTGAGTCCGGCACGTGGGTGCCCACGCCCTGCGCCCGGGGTGGCCACGGGGGCTTCTGACGCACGAGGTGCTCTGCGCCAGTGGCCCGCTCCGCAGCTTTGCCGCTGGTCGGGCTGGTCTGGGCCCCAGTGGAGGCACCATCCGGACCTGGCATCAGCTGCTCCTGCAGGAGAGGGTCATTTGGCTCCGCCCTGGGGCAGGCCCAAAGGCCGGCTGAGGGCGCATCAGGGCAGAGGGCCCTGGCGGCTGCCACTGTGCCAGGAAGGCAGGCTTTACTTGGCTCCCCTTCCTCCCTGCATGCGAGTGGCCACTTGAGTCGGGACCTGGCCACCTGGGTCTCCAGTGTCAGTGCCCTGGAACATGTGGCATCTCGTGCTGGAGTGGAGGTCACACCTTGGCGCCTCACCTTCTCCTTGATGGCCTTATCGGCACCTCCGGCTTCTCTGACTGCTGACGGGGCCCCTCCTGAGCGAGCTGTCCTGAGCTGTCGGGAAGCCTGAGATGATGGCTGAGTTGCCGGACACTGAACCTGGTAGACGGGAGGGTAACAAGTGGTCCTCAGCAGCCCCCCGCCCCGGCACAGTTAGCGCTCGTGTGGTCGGGGTGCTCTGAGGCCCTAGGAGCGTGACCAGGCCTCAGCCACCAGGATGCCCTGGAGTGGTGGGGGGACTGGTGTGTGGAGGGAGGCCCCGCGCCGAGTTTCCTGCCGCAGCAGGCGGCGGCCCCCTTCTCCTCCCTCTTGTCCCACCGCAGGTCTCCTACCGGGCGCAGCAGGGCGACACGCGGCGGGCAGTGCGCAAGATGGCCCTGGTGTGGGTGCTGGCCTTCCTGCTGTACGGGCCGGCCATCCTGAGCTGGGAGCACCTGTCGGGCGGCAGCTCCATTCCCGACGGCCACTGCTACGCCGAATTCTTGTACAACTGGTACTTCCTCATCACGGCCTCCACGCTCGAGTTCTTCACGCCCTTCCTCAGCGTCACCTTCTTCAACCTCAGCATCTACTTGAACATCCAGAGGCGCACGCGGGTCCGGCTGGACGGGGCGTGTGAAACCGCCGGCCCCGAGGCCCCGCCGGAGGCCCAGCCGTCCCCACCGGCGCCCGGCTGCTGGGGCTGCTGGCAAAAGGGGTGCGGGGAGGCCGTGCCACTGCACAAGTGTGGGGGTGGGGTGGGCGAGGCGGCCCCAAGCGTGGAGGCCGGGGAGACGGCTCTGGGGGGTGGCAGCGGCGGGGGCCACGTGGCCTCGCCCACCTCCAGCTCCAGCAGCTCCTCACGGGGCACTGAGCGGCCGCGTTCGTTCCAGAGGGGCTCCAAGCCGTCGGCGTCCTCGGCGTCCCTGGAGAAGCGCATGAAAATGGTGTCCCAAACCATCACTCAGCGCTTCCGGCTGTCGCGGGACAAGAAGGTGGCCAAGTCGCTGGCCGTCATCGTCAGCATCTTCGGGCTCTGCTGGGCCCCGTACACCCTCCTGATGATCATCCGGGCCGCCTGCCACGGCCACTGCATCCCTGACTACTGGTACGAGACATCCTTCTGGCTGCTGTGGGCCAACTCTGCCGTCAACCCCGTCCTGTACCCGCTGTGCCATCACAGCTTCCGCCGCGCCTTCACCAAGCTGCTCTGCCCCCAAAGGCTCAAGCTGCAGCCACACAGCTCCCTGGAGCACTGCTGGAAGTGAGCCGGCCCTCCTGGCTGCACGCCGGGCAGCCCTGCCGCCCCCAAGGCCCGGTGCGAGCGCCAGCCTGGCCTTGGTCGCCCTACATGGGACAGCGGCCGCTCTGACCATCTGCCCGGGGGATGCGGCCTGTGGGCGGGTGGAGGGCCACCCACCCCCACAACGCACCCTCTGATCCCAAATATGGGCAGCCGGCCCCGCCCCCGTCCCCGCTGCCTCCAGACTGCTCACTGTCTTCCCAAGCAAGCACGTGGAGTGCGCCCCGTGGAGTGCGCCCCAGCACCTGGCCGGGATCAGCCCCGGCCCCGCCCCAACAAGCCCAGCTGCCTGTATGTCTGTCCTTGGCTTCAGCCCAGGGCCCTGCCCCTTCATCCTTCTCCCTCCACGTCTCTGTCTCTGTCCCCAAGTGCCGAGTGCTCCCAGGAGCCCCATAGCCCTTCTCTGCTTTTCCATCCTGGGTGTCTCAGGAAGATGAGGAGAAGAAAACACGCCCGTGAACTCAATGTTCCTTGGATGTTTAATCAAGAGACAAAATTGCTGAGGAGCTCAGGGCTGGATTGGCAGGTGTGGGCTCCCACGCCTCCTTCCACGCTGCGCTTCCGCCGCGCTGCGCCAGCTGCTTCTGCCCGCCGCCCCCAGCCCGCCGGCCAACCGCCGGCCCCTGCTCTGCCCCTGCTCTGCCCGCAGGAGGCAGCCCCTCGGCCATCAGCTCACCCAGGGCCCAGGGCAGGTGGGAGGGAGGGCCACCCATCCGCTGAGGGAACCTGCTGGGGAGCCGGCCTGGTCTGTGCCCAGTCATTGTGCAGCATGCCCCGCGCCCCCTGTGGCCCGACACCTGAGTTCCACAGTAAAGTGTATTTTTTTATTGGTGCTGATTTCTGAGTCCTTCGTGGGGTGGGCCGAGCGCCTGTTTGTTAGTGGGGGCCCCAGGGAGATAGGAGACCACCCGAGCTGGGCGTGGGGTGCAGCTTGCCGCCCAGCCTCCATGTTCTCTTTCAAGTAGGGGGCCTGCAGCGGGAGAAGAGGGCCCAGCCAGTCGCACTGCCCGCTCCACACCTGTCAGGAGGGGCGCCGGGACGGCTCCCGCCAGCGTGAGAACAGACACCTGGTGTAGGCCCCCAGGTTTCGTCTCTTGGCCAGGATCCTGCCTGAGGGGCTTCCAGAGATGTGCGGCCGGCAGAGCGGGCATCTCCGGCCTGAGGGTGGGAGATGGTGGCGGGAGAGGACCCTGGCCTCCCCCAGGTACCGAGTTCACTCACCAGGTCAGGCGGGTGACAAACCAAAGTGCACCAGATGCTGCTTTCTCCAGGAAGCCTTCCTTCCTGTCCAGCCCTGTCCTTCCCGACCCTGGGCCTTGTTTCTGCATTCTGACCAGTCTTTCTTCCTGCAGCAGCCTGGGCCGTCTCATGCCCTTCACAGCCAGGCGCCCGCTCCCTTTCCCACAGTGGCAGGCAGACAGGTGGGGAGAGTGAGCCTGGCCTCAGGGCTGCAGAGGGGCGGTGTTTCAAAGACGCCCCTTGCCCCCCTGGACCCCACCCCGCAGCTGCACCTGCACTCCCATCTAGGTCCCAAACGTCCTGACACCCCTGTGCTCTACCCCAGGACCCTCTGGTCCCGGGGGACCCAATTCTCCAGCCCCTCCTTGGTGATAGGAGGGAGGGGGGAGGGGCGTGAAGAGAGGGGGTGGTGACCAGAGCCACCAGCCTCCCACTGGCCTAGCATGACCCACAGCCCGCCCCACCGGCTGCCTGGCTGGCCAGGAAGGACAAAGGCCTGGGCTCACGCCGGTGGCGCCGGCATACAGACCAGCCAGGGCCCTCGCTGCCCCTCCGCCTCGCCCGCTAAATAGCTACAAATTGGAGGATAAAAGTGCAGGCTTTCAAGCAATTTTGCCTTCAATCTCTGGAAACTGCCACTCCCCAGCTGAGGCGCGGGGACGGAGAGAAGAAAGACACGGAGTCTATGGGCAGGCGCCGTGCCAGAAACACGGACGGCCACGCCCTCCTGCGGGGCTGCTGCGGGCGGGATGGGGGTTCGTGGGGCCTGGGGCACCAGCAGAAAGCTGGTCGCCCAGCAGGGTGACCCCAGTGGGGCCCCAGGGAGGGACAGCCCATCTCGAAAGCCAGGTGGGCCTCTCCGGGAGACGATGCTTGTTCATTTCGCCCCACTCACCCGTCCGCTCATCAAGCTCGTCGAGCCTGAGACTGAAGGGGCAGGGGAGGGCGGTCCAGGGCGGACAGGGTGGGGGTGGGCAGGCATGACACCCTGGCCTGGGGTCAAGAAAGGAGAGCGGTCTTGTGTCTGAGGCGACAGCCATCAGGCAGGGTGCAGGGCCAGGCTGACCCAGCATGAGGCTGGGCAGTGCCAACTGTGGTTGGAACACACAGGGGCCCCAGGGAGGTCGGCAGTGCTTGCATGCACACGGCGGCCCGGCCCATTGGGGACCTGTCAGCCCCCTGGGCTGGGGTGTTGAGGGTGGCTCTTTGGGGACAGGGTCTCAGGACCCATAGGCCCCTCGGGCCGGTGCTGGCTGCGTGTCTAAGTCACCCGGGTTGGCCTGGGGCTCTGGGCACATGCTGGGTCCTGGGCCGGGTGGGCCTTCCCAGCCTGGAATAAAGGCCCTAAGTTCTCAGGGTGTCCAGCAGGAACCCCGCCCTCCACCTAAACTCCAGTGTCCCATTTCCTTGCAGGCCAGAGCCATGACAGGGACGGCGGTTCCCTGGGTGGGCTGCGGGCCTGGGCTGTGGAGGAGTCGTGTGGCTGGACACCGCGGCTCCAGCCCCGCCACCCAACGCTGTGGACTCCGGGCATCACGGCCTACCCCACGTTCGGAGGACATGTCCGCAGGCCCCCAAGTCTAGCACCACACTTGGCGGTCACTGGGGCCGGGCTCCCACCTCCCTTGCACGGGGCCTCCCCTGGGCACCATGGGCGTGGTGTATGCCCCCAAGCAAGGTGCCCTCCGGGGCCACCCTGTGCCTGAGGCCTGTCCTGGGGGCACAGGCAGGAGGACTGTGAGCCTCAGAAGCGCCCTTGGTTCCATCCACCTCAGCACGGTGCTCTGCTGACGCCCGTGTATCCCCCATCTGGCCCAGGAGCTGGAGAAATGCGGGGAGAAGGGGAGCCGCGGTGGGACACGGCGTCGGGAGTCCCATGTCCAACTGCCCCGGTCAGGCGGGAAGTGTGTTTGGAGGGAAAACTGAGGCCTGGGAGGCCCAGGCAGTCACGTGGGGGCTGGGACTGAAAGCTGCCGTCCTCAGGGCGCACCCAACCCTCTCTGCTTCCCTCCAGCAGCTCTCGGGGGCCAAGCAGGGGTCCCTAGGCCTCGGCCTCTTCCCTGGAGGACGGGCTCTGCTGCAGCCAGGCGCCTTGGGGGCAGGAAGTCTTGACCGTGGGAACAGGGCCTGGCCCTCCCGGTCAGGGGATCCTGGACCCCTCCCCAGGCCCTCTGGTACACCCAGTGACGGCTGGGTGGGCAGCCAGGGCCGGGGACCCGGAGCAGCCAGTGACCTCATGAGAACACTCGGGGCCGAGAGAGCAAGGGGCCGTCGGGCTCCGGCAGGCAGGGTGGACCTGGGCCAGGGGTGCCAGTGGGGACAACCACAGGGCTGGGCCAGGGCTGGAGGGGCCCTGGTGTCCACGGGAAGGACAGCCGTGGGGTCCGGCCCGTGAATGGCCAGCACTGTGACTGCGACCAGTGCCGCGTCAGGCATGTCGGTGCCCCAGGCCCCGCCTGGAGCTTCTCTTCTACACTGACTGGCCCTGCACAGAGCCGCGTCGCTTCTCCACTTTGCAGAGGGGGAAACTGAGGCACAGGGAGGTGACGTGACCTTTCCAGTCCAGGTCTCCTCCCAGACTGCTCCCCTGTACCGCTCTGAGAACAGCAGCCCTGCCTTACTTTGGGGAACCACCCTTAGCAAAACTGCCCTCCAGCGGGTTCCGGGGCTGAGCCCACCCATGGGCTCCAGGTGTGAGGTCTGGTAGTGTACGTCCCCAGTCCCCTCTGCTGGGGTGGCTGTCCTCAAGGAGGCCACCATGGAGGGGTGCGGAGGTCATGCCAATCTGGAGGCGGTGCTGCCCGGCGCTGCTGCGGAGTCTGGATCCAGCCGTGCCTGAAGCAGGCGTCTCCTGTGCGAGGACTGTGGCGTGTGTCTGCCTTCCTAGAGCAGCGGGGGGCCTGTGAGCCGATGGCTCAGCATTACCCTGCTGTCTCAGGGGAACGCACCATCCGGCCCTTGGAAGTCTTTGGCTAATAACAATAATGAGGAAGTGGGGCGCGCTGCTGGAGCAGTGGTTGGGTCAACCGCCTCTGAAGGAGCACAGACCCCCTCGCCCCCTTTGAGTCCAGGGCCTGGGGGGAAACAACAAGGCGAGAACAACAAAATAAAGATAAAACAAGCATGCTTCTTTCTTCTCTCTCTTCCTGCCTGCCTGCCTGCTCACCTTCACTCCTGGCTGTGCCCTCCCCGAACAGAAGAGAGGGTGGGACAGGGGTGGAGTTAATCAGTAAACAATGAGGACCTGTTTGTAACGGTTGGTGGCAAGAAAGCAGTCTTAGCCACTCTGGGTTCTGGGAGTGGCAGCAAGCTCGGGGGCCAAGCCCATGTGTGTGTGACACCCTTCCTGTCCACGGGGACCAGACCTACTGCTCTTGATCCCTGAACCCGGAGACGCTGGGCACTGCCCGTGGGAAGGAGGCAGACTCAGTCAGACTCCAGCTGAGAAGGTGCAGAAATACCTTCAAGAGAGGGGAGACGGGGAGAGGCTTGAAGCAGGGACGGAGGGTGCATGCGCTCCGGGGGGGCGCTGGGTCACAGCTGCGCTGGTGAGCCTCCACCCACACCAGTTTTCAAAGCAGACAGGACGAGCTGACGATCTTTAAATGCTGGGCCCTCTTGAAAGGGTCCAGCAAACCCCGGTCTGGAGCTGCGGTAACGGCGCTCAAAGCAGTCAGGCAGCTCAGGAGATGGGGAAGCGCCCTGCCCTCCTGCTTCCTGGGTCCCAGGTCGGGCTGGTGCCCCAGCTTGGCACAACCGGATTCCCAGGTGAGCCAGGCCCTTGCCTCACGGGCTCCTCCCTGCTACCGCAGGGCCCCCAGACTTCCTATCTCAGCAGAGGCTCTGCTGTCCTGCGCCACCTGAGGAACCGTCTCCCAGCCTGCCCTCGAGTCCACTAACTCTCACTAGAGTGTGATGGACTCCCCCAGCGAGAGGCGGGGGCTACATTCTAACCGAGGGGATCACTAATCCAGCTGGGACAACTTCTAACGCAGGTAATTCTGGCAGAAGACTGAGTGGGTGTGGGCCAGGCAGATCTTGCTGGCACCCTTCCCCCAGTTCCTGCTCCACGCTGGCTCCTCAGCCGGGTACTGGGCTTCCAGGTTGTCTGGCTGGGAGGTCAGTCTGTAGGTCTGAGTTCTTGGACTCAGCCCCCTGGGGACAGTGGCTCCCTGGTGGTCACGGAGCCATGGGACCCCGGGGTCACACAGATGCTTCCTGGACCAGAACTGGGCTTTCAAAGTGCCTCCTTTGGCCCCTGTGGCGCAGCACCCGCTGGGCCCAGGGCGGGGTCCTGAGGGCGGAGACTCACCTGTGAAGACACTCGCTAGATGAGTGAGGCTGGCTGCTAGTGGGATCACCCCAAGTACACGGGGTGGGGGGCAGCTGCTGGAGAGGCTGTCCTAGCACGGCCGGGGGTTTCTCAGCATGTGGGCTGGGGTGGGAAGTTTCCTGACCGCCCCCACACACCGTGCCTCCATGGCCTCGGCTGCAGGGCCCGCCCCAGGCTCTCCCATCACGGGCAGGGAGACACGGGGGCAGCCCGTGGAGTGTGCGTCTGGCAGTCTGCTCCGGGCGTGCGGCATGGCGGCCGGAGGGGTTGCGGGCCCGGGCCACCGCCCTCCGCTGTGTGCGCGCCCTGCCTGCCTCTCAGTGCTCCCGAGGGGTCCGGGGTCCTCGCGCCGGTGGGGCTGCAGTGAGCGTAAGATACCCGGGCCAGGCCCGTGATACCCGCCCTTAGCACCCCGCTGCACGGGCAGGGGCACCTGTGCTGGGCCACCTGCCCGGTCCACGACCACGGCAGAAACCCTGTCCCTGCCCTGGAGGTCACAGCCGTCAGTGACGTCCTGGTGCCGGGAAGGCGCGGGCGCTGACCCGGCCGTAACCACTGGCTCTGTGCAGTCGTTTTTCCCATAAGCAACCGAAATACCGCGAGACAAAGACCTGAGACCGGTGCCTCGTCTGCTGGACCTGCAGCCGCAGGGTCACCAGGCATGGGTGGCAAGCTCCCCCGACCCTTTCTTTCCTTAAGCTCACGGTTCACGAACCGGTGCCTCCGTATGTGGGGCTGCTCCCAGGTGCACTGGAGGACCAGGCCACCAGGCACACCCGCCCCTTCTTGAACACCAGTGTGACCCCGGCAGAGCTGAGCCCTCATCACAGCCAGCAGGCATCGCAAGGCTGAGAAAACGGGTGGGTGGCACAGTGCGCAGTGTCCCGAGTGCCCTGCATGATGGGACAGCCCGGCTTCCAGCGGGGACACTGCTGCAGAGGCCCAGCACTCGCGGTCTGCAGACGGACCTGTGTGCATTTAACCGCACCTTTGGGCTTTTGGCAAACAGCGCTCGGGGTGGGGGGGCAGGTCCGAGGACTCGGCCGGAGCGATGGAGGACGGAGCTCTTGGTCTCCGGGGAGCACGCCAGAACGGCAGCCTTGCCTGTGTCCTCCCGTGTGGCTGTAAACTGTGTGGAAGACCTGTGTCCGTCCCCACTCCCCGGAGCGTCCTGTCTGCACCAGCCCAAGGAGGCCGGCGCGCAGCCCCAGACCCACTACCGCCCTCACCTGCACTCGGTGGGAGCTAAGCGCGCATGTGCGGCGCGAGGCACTGGCACTTGACACGTGAGCGACCCTGCGCCTTTCTAGCTGCAGCCCAGGCGCCCGTGCCCTCCGCCCCAGGACGCTCTCACCTCCCGACTGAACCCACTACCCGGCAGTGAGTCCTTGATTTCATCATGTGCGGGTTAGCACGGCCACCACCGTCCAGAGTGCCTGTCACGAGGCCCCTCTGCTGTCCTTTATGGTCACAGCCCGCTGCTGGTCTGGGCTCACCCTGCTGGAGTGCCCTCTGCCACGTGGCCTTGGGCGGTGCTGACCATCAGCAAACACCTCAGTGTGCACCCCAATGTGTTTGGGTCTGTCTAAACGAGCAAGCGTGGCCTCCTGCCTTCGGGGAGCCCTAGCACTGGGTGCGACCTGTGGGGGCCGCCCGAGGGCAGAACTCCATGCCAAGCCCTGGGGCAGAACCTGAGTGGGCACTTCATGGGGTACTGGGGAAGGGCACTGGCCCAGTGTCCACGCCCATATGCAGTGCCCATGAACCTGGGTGGAGGGCGGACGCTGTTTGCTCTCAGGGAGAGGGTGGGCCCAGGGGAGGGCTGGCACGCAGTGGTCGTATTATCAGACACGCCCGTCAAGATGGAAGGGTGCTCCATAGCCCTCGATCTCGTCACCGCAAACCCTCGTCCATGGGCTCGGGGTGGCTCACTTGCATCTTTGCAGAGGCAATAGTGCAATATGTCCCAGTGGCATCCTGACTGGCCAATGACAATCCTGGTGGACAGGACAGAGAAGGCGCTGTAGCAGGGCTGGAGGGTGGGCCTGAAGCCCCAGGCCCAAGCATTCAGACCAGGGCCCCTGGCGGGCCCACACCTGGCGCTGGAACACTCCCCAGCAGTGTGTCATTGGCTGGCGCCCGTCCCGCTGGCAGAACTGTTGACACAGGGCTCCCACAGGGCCCCACTCAGCCATGCAAATGCAGATGGCTGATCTGGGGTCCAGGCCGACTAGGTCACCAAGGGCCCGACGGAGAAGCCCACCCTGGGCTCACTCGACAGGGCACACACACACGCCAAACCTGGCCCACAGGACCGGGGTCACTGAGGTTCACGTGAGCGGGGCCTGGCCACTGGCAGCGGAGTGTGGGGACAGCCCCGACAGCGGTTTTCCTGGAGGGAGTTTTAGCGCAGATGGCACACCCAAGTCCTTTCAACGCCACTTGGCCCCGAACCACGCCAGGAGAGGGATGGAGAGGGGAGCATCCCTCGGGAGCCTGGACGGTTCTAGCGGACACAGGAGCTCTGAGCTGGGGTGCCCAGGCCTTGGGGATGAAAATCAGGCGTTTAAGAAAATGCTGCATCTTCAGACCTGCTTCCAGAAAGGCTGGTGAGTAGTGAGGTGATGGCCCAAGCAGAGTTGATTAACTGGGGGATTCCACCAAAGCAGCAAAGCAGGGAGGCAGGGGGGCCAGTCACTCATGTCCCAGGGGAACAGGAGGCCAGAGGACGTGGGCAGAGATTCCCCAGGGCAAAGGTGGCTGGAACCAGACAGAGGCAGGTGCTGGGCGACCAGCCTCTCCAAGGAGAGGCGGCAAGTAACCAGGGGCCTGCCCGTAGCGGGCCCGGCGCTGTTGGGGTGCAGAGTACCTGGCACAGCGATGGGGAGAGGTGGGGCAGAGACGCAGGGAAGAGACAATAGGGAAACCATCAGACAAGAGATGTGACGTAGGAGGGGCTGTAGCAACAGACTGGTGGAGTGTCTAGTAAGGTGGCCTGGCTTGAGGACAGGCAGACAGGCACTGCTGTTCCTCAGTGAGCTTCCTAGCACCACTGACACCTGTTCAAATGACGTCAACCCAGTCGCCTTCACCAGGAAACCACTCCCTCGCTCCGGATGCCTGCAGGGGCCTCCACGACGGGTCCTGGGACTGCCAGACCCAGAGAGAACAGGACAGGGGCCAGCCTCCTCTTGCCACCTGCCACGAGGGCCAGGACAGGTGAGACACAGGCAGGCATCCAGAGTGCGGCCCCTCCGGGCGCCACGGGCTGGGGGCCGGCGACACAGATGAAAGCCACGGATAATTAATGCTACTCAGATCTGCTCTAGGAACCCTTTGAGGTGGTTTGAGAGAAAGCAAATAAATGCAAAGTCCATCTCTGGCTTCTAGGACACAGGGACCTCTGAAATTACAGGGCATTAAAACAAAGCTCTGGGTAAAAAGACTCTTGTTCCAGTTGCAGATTTGATGTCAGATCAAAACCGAGCCGCTCCGGAGGGCCCGCGCCCCAGCCCAGCCCCGCCTGGTGGCTGCCAGCCCTCCACCCCAACTGTGCGGGCCTCAGAGACATGCGGGGGGCCGTAGGCTTCATTTGGAGGGAACCAAAGCTTTGAGCATTCTGCAGGGTGAGCAGGCTGGTGCGGCCACCGCAGACAGCAGCTCCCAAACACACCCACCATGAAGCCCACACCGAAGAGGCCGCTCTTCCTGCACCGCTGCCTCGTGGCCACCTCACCGCCAGACACACTGCAGTTGGGCCTGGGGTCTCTGAACTCAGGGAACCGGATGCAGGAAGGTCCGGGTCTCAGGTCCCCGAGGTGCAGAGTGGACGGCACCTGCCAGAGCAGGGCTGCTGGGGCCAGCCCGCAGGCTCGGTAGCCACCCGCCAGCCTGCAAGGGCGGAGGTGCATCGGTGCACGTCCCGCTCGGATATTGGGTGCACCCAGGCGTGACGCCTCCGCAGAGCAGCGTGTCGGGAACAGGAGTCTCATTGCTTTTCTGACAGTGGTGCTTGAGAAGAGCATTGTCTGGAACTTTCTGCCCACAGAGGCTTCCTGTGCCCCGGCAGGGTGGCGAGGAGCCCTCCAGAGACGCTGCTGGTGGAGACGGAGGCCGCTGTGCGAAAGCAGCCCGGCTGCGTTGGCCTCTGCACTGGGTGTGAGTAGCTGGGAGCGGCCGTGAGGCCACGGGTCAGGGCGCCTCAGCCCTCAGCGCCAGCGTCCCCACCGCTACCACCTGAGTGGCTGGTGGCCGCGCCGCGCCTCAGCAGCCACGTGCAGGTCGTGGAGCTCTTTCAGTCGCAGTAGCAGCTCCTCCAGGTTCTCCCCGGTGGCGGCTGACAGGGCGATGGCCTTCTGTCCCAGGCGCGCCTGCAGTGCCGGCAGATGGGCCCTCGCCTGTGGGAGGTCGATCTTGTTGGCGACCACGATGCGTGGCCGTTGGGACAGGCCCTCCTGGTACTGCTCCAGCTCGAACGTCAGGTCGTCCATCTGAGCCCACGGCTCCGGCGCCGAGAGGTCCACCACGAATAGGAGGAGGCCGCAGCGCTCGATGTGCCGGAGGAAGGCACAGCCCAGGCCCTGGTTCCGGTGCGCGCCCCGCACGAGGCCCGGGATGTCGGCCACTGCGGGGGAGACACAGGTCTGGGGGCCCTTTCCTGAGCTCTAAGACTTTCCGGGAGCACCCGCAAACTGCGGGGCTCCAGAGACTGCCTCGGGGGTACACCCAGTCACCTGCCCGCCGAGGCACTGCAGCTTTCAGTCTGCAAACTGGTCTGAAATACTTGGGTGCTGTCACCCATGGAGCTGGAACAATCCACAGTTTGACACATTCTGCTTTCCTACTTTAAAACCATCAACACAGGGAAAATGGGTTCTTGGAAGCTATTGATAACGTGGCCCCGACAGTGATGACCAGAGCGCTCTGAAACACGTGCCACCCAGGCAGCAGCGCCAGCAGCTTCTGGAGAAGCCTCCTCTCAGGCGCCAGGTAGCTTACAGCACGTGTCTGCTGGTGACAAAGAACCCTGTCCTCAACTTCCCGAAATGAACTGAGATGCCGGGGACAGGTGGGATGTGAATCTAACCCCGAATTCGGACGGCGAGCTGCACTTAAAAGACTGAAAATGCTCCACGCAGGTGGACACTTGGGTGGTGCCCTCGCGGGGCCAGGCCGGGTGCGTGGGAGCCCTACCTGCTATCTGTTGGTGGTCCTCATAGTGGACGATGCCGAGGTGGGGCTTTAAGGTGGTGAAGGGGTAGGAAGCCACAGCGGGCCTGGCGTTCGAGATGGCCCGGAGGAGTGAGGACTTCCCTGCGTTGGGGAAGCCAACCTGGAAGAGAGGGGAGGCTGGGAGTGAAGGTGCCCAAGATGGGGCGGGGCGCAGGGCTGGCTCAGGACATGGTGGTGGGGTGGGCTGCCATGCCCTGTGCCCTCCAGGCTGTGGTAGAAAGCTTTTTCCACAGGCCTCGGTGTCACCTCCTCCCTCTGGGGCCAGGGAGACACCCACCATGCCGGCGTGGGCCACGGTCTTCAACTCCAGGAAGAGCACTCGCTGCTGCCCGGGCTGGCCGGGCGTGCACGTCACGGGGGCACGATTGTCGTTGGCCAGGAAGAAGCGATTGCCCTTCCCTCCTGCCCCGCCTAGAGCAGCAATGTACTCGTCGCCCGGGCGTGACAGGTCAGCCACGATGTCACGTCCCTCCTTCACTAGCGTGCCCACAGGGACCTGAAAAGTATGGAATACGCAGGGAATGAAGGGAAACAGGAGGTGGAAGCGCTGGAGCCCGCTGGACTCTGGAACTGGGAGGGCGGGGCCCAACTGTGGCCCCAGAGGAGGCCCAAGCCTCCTTTTAAGAACAATTCCCCCGAGGCTGTCGACCAGGTCACATACGCACACGGGGTAAAGGAGACCAAGGCTAGGGTCCTCTGCGCTCCAGGGCCCCACCTCACCTGCAGCCCTTGCTCACCCGGATGCAGAGGCGCGCGCCGTTCCGCCCAAAGCAGTTCTTCCTGCCACCGTCTTCCCCGTCAAAACCCTGATAGCGAGACAGGACTGACGACAGAGACTTGACCTGTGGGTCAACTGGAAGAAGAACCAGAGCTGTTAGGCCCCTCTGTGCCCACCCTCCTGGGCCCCGGCAGTGCGTGCAGATGGAGGGGTTGTGCGCAGGCGCTAAGCAAGGACTGGGACTGTCTTCGAAAGCGCAATTCATGTTTCCTTAAAAAAAAAAAATGCCTCCCAAATCACCCAGAATGCCACCATCGAGGAACAAACCGCCACGCTCGGCGCGTGCGGAGGGCACAGCAGTCCCTTGGGCACCGCGCTCCATGGCGAAGCCTTGAGACAACCAGCTTTGTGGCCTGAAACTGCAAACAGCAGTGCGTGCAACGCGGGCTCCTGGGTGACTTCCAGGTGACGTCCACGCAACTTCGCAAACGTGAAGGCCCGGCAGTCAGCTTTACGGTCAGATTCCTGCTGGCACAGAAAGGGGGCACTTCCGCCGAGTCACCCGGACGCTACACGTGCCTCTCAGGATGATGTGGCCGCCGTGGCCGCCGTCACCACCGTCGGGGCCACCAAACTCTTTCCTGGGCTCACTGTGGAAGCAGCTCATCCCGTGTCCTCCACGTCCCCCTCGGACGAGCACTCGGCGCTGGTCCACAAAATGCCTTTTCTGTAGAGAGCAGGACACTGGCCATTAGTGGCACATTGCAACCCCTTCAGGACGAGCGTCCACCTGTAACGCATCCTCCTCCCTGTCAGGCCCGTGCAGGTCACCCCTTGGGCCTGTGCCCTCCCCTGACAAGCCGGCACGAGCAACTGTCACCTGTCACTGCAGTCAGCAGCACGCACCCGCCCGAAGAATTGAGGCCGTTGGAGAAACAGCCTGAGAGAACACGGCTTCCCAGCTTCTTCAGATTCTTCAGAGAGAAACCCACCATCCACAGAGCAAGTCGTTACTAATGACGCTCTCTCCCTCAGATGCAATACCGACGTGAGCACGAGAGTCCTTAATAGTCCCCACGCGCCCAGCTAGCAGACAGGCCATTCTCTGCGGCCGACCGCTGCGGCTTTCAGCGTGGCGCTGTGCGGGGACCCCAGCCCCAGGGGCGGGACGGCCTCGCGCAGGAACCGGAACTCAGCAGGTTGACAGTGAACAGACACGCATCACCCCACCTGCGTTTGGTTCTCCGGCGCTGCCCCGGCAGGTGCCCCTCGAGGGCCCCGCCTGCCTCTGCCGGCGTGTGCACACAGCCCCCGACAGCCCTCCCTAGGAGTCAGGGCGCCGAGCCTCGCGTTCCCATCCATTACTCCGCGAGGTGACTTTTGTTTGGAAAAGCAAACAAACGCTTCAAGATTCTCTGGCAGCAGCACACGGGAGAACCATGCACTACCACGCCGCACATTCAGTGGGTAACTTCACTGATGCCCACAGCCGAGAGCAGCTGCACGCGGTCTGGATGTCAAGAGCGCCCTGTGAGGACACCGGGCCGACACGCGGCCATGTGAGCGCACAGACCCCAGAGGTCCTGCTGGGGGAAGCCCACCCGCCCGCCTTCGGCTGCTCACGTGGAACCCTCTTAGGACGCAAACAGCAGGGCCTAAAGATGCAGCCTCCTGAATCAGTTAAAGCTCATTGGGGCTCCAACAGGGTTTCAGCAAACAGCGTGCAGCCCGCCCCGCGGATTACAGAAGAAACAGTCACACGCGCTACGGAACGTGCATTACACAGACCCCAGGGGCACAGGCCAACGACAAGTAGCTACACGACACTTGTTTAGAAAATACATTCTGGTAAATGCTCGTCTCATCCTCTTTGGTCTTCAGCGTCAGACGCCAGCTCAGCTCCCCAAGCCTAGGGAGTCACAGTGCAGTGTAGGCCTTCGTTGTGTTAACATTGGCTCAGGGGGCGCGTGAGGAGGGGGCCGGTTGCCAGAGGAACCAGCCACGTGACAAGAAGGTGCCGTGCAGTCCCGCCCCCTGACCTCTGGGGAGGGGAGAGGCAGGAGGGAGGTAGAATCAACGCTGATGGTCAACACATTACTCGATGCTAAGTAACGAAGCTGCCGTCAAAGCTCAAGAGCAGGGGCTCGGAGCCCGGGACGGGCGGGGGGCCGTGCGGAGATCTGGCGAGCCGCCCACCCTGCGCCTCCCCTCCACTGGCGGTTCTGGGATTGTGGCCTCCTGTCCTAAGTCAGTGCCCAGCAAGCGCCGGGTGGCATCAGTGAACTGAGCCTGAGGGTGGGCCCTGCAACCTCTGAGTCTCAGACTTCAAGCAGCAGCCACCTGTCTGAGAGGGGCCCCCGGTCCTGGGAGGCAGTGCTGCCCGTGGGAGCTGCGGCATCTCGGGGTAGACGCGTCAGCTCTGAGCCGGGCCCCGGGGCCCCTCCACCCGCGTGCTGGAACTGGCTCCGCGCCCCACAGCCACGGGCGCCAGCCTGGCCTGCCGCGGCGCGCGGGGGAGCACGGCGCCCAGGCTTCCCTTCAGTCACATCGGGACAGAAAGAGGGCAGAGCCGCGCCCTCCGCCAGGGAGCCGGCAAGCAGCTCAAGTCCCGACGCCTCGCCAGCCTCACCAGTGTTTTCTCAGAGAGCAGCTTCTTCCTGGGCTGCTGCGGCTGCTGCTGCTGCGGACGGTCCGCGGAGCCCACGGAGAGCAGCCGGCCGGGCCCGGGGGGCACCCCGGCGGCGGGGGGGCAGCTCCCCGCACGCCCCAGAGCAGCCCTCCGGCCCCACCACCTCGCCCAGAAGCGCCTGGCGGGCATCATGGTTCCTAAAGGCAAGCGGACAAAGTCAGGTCAGACTGAAGTTGGCAGGAGCGTGCCTCGCACACGCGGACCTTGACTGGTTCAGTTTTTTTCCCAGGAAAAGCTTTAAAAGGAAAAAAGTTTATGTGACCTGAAGAGAAACCAGTGTTTGACGTTTACTTTTTTCAGCAAATAAAGGAACAGATGGCTATGACTGTGAGTCAGGCAGGGTCATCTGCCCCGTCAGCCCGCACACTACTGGGGCAAGACCTACAGCCAAGTAACCTGCTTTTACTTCTTTTAGAGGAAAGGTGCAGGCAGGTAGGAAGAGAAAGGAAGAAGCATTTTTTGTTTGTTTAGTGGTTTACGTTGGTTGTCCCGTCCCCATCCCCACCCCCAACTCTAGGCCCAGGGTGTGAACCCTGGTCCTTGGGTTGTACGGGACGGTGCTCCTTCGGAGGTGCAGACCCGGCTCGACTGCACCAGCGCGTGCCCCAGCAGATCAAACGAGTAAGCCTCAAGCATCTCCACATACTTCGCCACAGAGCAGCAAAGAGCTGCTGAATGGGAAACTGGGGCCTCAAGTAAAAATTCCTTAAAAATAAAAATATCTTGTGCAGTTTTAAAATGGTTCTAAAAGGTAATTATGAACCCTGAACATGGTGAGGGTACCAGGGCAGGAGCGCAGTGGTTCACTACTGGCTCCAGAAACAAAACTCCTGCCTTTGCCACTTACTCCGGTTTGACCTGGGGCACCCGCCAGGGCAGGGCAGCGGGCATGGGACCGGAGGGCGCTCGTCTTGAAGGCTCAGTTGTTCACACCACCGCTGGCTGCTCTGCGCTGCAGATGGGGCCCCTCCTCCCTCCCTGCTGTGGGTGCAGGGGCCACAGGAAAGATGCCCCCAACACGGCCCGCAGCCTTCCTCCCGGCTTGTTTCCCAGGAGCGGCGCCGCGGGACGAAGGGGAGAGGCGGGACGCGGGGGAAGCACTCACTGCTCAGCTGCGCACCTCGTGCTCCCTGCAAGGCGCTGGACTTCGCGGCCGCCCTACCCCTGCGGCTTCCTCCCAGTGTCCAACACGACAAGCAGAGCGGGCAGAAACGTGCTGCTGCT
The DNA here is from genome assembly GCA_004363575.1 of Solenodon paradoxus. NCBI lineage: Eukaryota > Metazoa > Chordata > Mammalia > Eulipotyphla > Solenodontidae > Solenodon > Solenodon paradoxus. The sequence goes on along the minus strand of RJWH01004895.1, from coordinate 44,483 downwards.
CTTTAAGAAGCCGTCACAGCACCAGCAGTGACACAGCGCAAGGGCAGCATTTGCCTTTTCCTTAGAAGTCCGTCTGTGGCCGCCCCCGCTCCTCGGAAAGGTCAGGGAGACCAGTGCGGAAGGCACGCCCCCGCCCCCCTCCCGAGGAGATGCATCTTTGGCACATGTCCCGTCCCTCGAACACTGTCCCTGTTCATTTCCGAGGCCGGTGGGGGCCTCTTCTAGTTAGTGAGCTGCACTGGTCACTCATTCACTGTGCGTCTGTCCACCCGAGGGCGCTGCCCTGCCTCCTGGGGCCGTCCTGTCCCGCCCCATGTCAGAATCCTGGGGCCTCTCGTGGGCATGCGAGGGGATCCCGGGATGCTGCCCACGGGACCCCGCAGCGGAGAGGCAGGCGGACATACTCACGCCACCACACTCAGCCACGGTCACGGCTACACCACCCGCCCACAGCCAGAGCGCAGCCCCGGCAAGTGCACACTTGTGTCCAGAGCACATTCACCAGGGGTCACAGCCACCTGCCACTTTGTTCTCCGAGTCTTGACTTCCATCGCTCCTACTTACCAAACCCTCACCTCCTCTCCACATGGTGCTGTCCTGACAACATGCTGGCCACCCCCACAGGGGCACCCTGCCCTCGTTATCTTTCTGCCCTTTTTCTTTTAAACGAATGAAGGCAAGCTGACAGGTAGGCAGGACAAGATGGGGAAGAAGCACTTTCTTTGGTTGTTCATCTTGGTGTCCCCGGCCCAGGGTTTGAACCCTGGGGGTGTGTGACTGACTTGCTAGGACAGGTGATGCCGATGCAGGGTGAACAGCACATTTCTCTTCATACGCTTTGGGTGGGAGCTAGGAATCTAGCTGCTATTTTTACAAAAACACAGACACTGCAAGCCTAAGGCTACGTTACTAAATTTACTAAAGAGCATGACCACAGAGCAGCCCAGGGACGCTCTGGATCTTTCCACGGAATTAAAGGGAGAAAGCGACGTTCTGCAATTAGAGTGGGAAGTTTTAATGCTGCTCTCTGCAGTGATACACGCAGAAAATCTGAATACTACTATGAGCGACACTGTCGCTCGAACGATGTAACATCTAGAGACAAGGACAAGGAGGAAGGCGTCTCCTCATCAACGTGAGGACGCAGGAAGGGCCCGAATCAGCACAAAACCCACAGAGGCTCAGAGAGCACAGGACAGTGTGAACTGCTGCGGACAAATTCACCTGACACGAACAGGCTTACTGGAAACAACTTAGCGAACACAAAAAGAAACAGTGTAAGTAGGCTTGTATCTACTAAAGAAACCGCATTTGCTGTAATGCTCCCAAAGAGGAAACTTCAGACTCGCCAGGTTTTATTGACAGATTTATCAAACATCCCAGGAAGAAGTAATAACAATCTTACAAGAAATAAGATCACTATGCGGTTCACTTTTAGATTTTTAATTTTATTTTTAAAGGAAAGGTTCTGCAGGGATGAAGGTGAGCAGGCAGAAGAGAGGAGGAAGAAACAGTCCCATAAATTATTTTATTTTTTGCAGCTTCGCGGCTTGACTCCAGGTCCAGGGCTCACAGCCTGTGCTTAGCCTTTGAGCTACGGGAGGGGTGTCGCCCAATTCATTTTATAAGGCCCGTGAGACCTTAGATGGAAACCTAATGTTACACACAAAAAGAAAAATTACCGCCCAACATCTCCCACGAATATAGACGGAAAGAATCCTTAACAAACTACGTCCAGGTGAGTCTAGCAGTACAAAAAGGGTGCCGCATTGGCGGGCCCTGTGCAGTGGTGGTTGGGTCCACCGCCTGCGGCGGAGCGCAATCCACGTAGGTTCCAGATACCACAGTGTGTGTGCTGGGCCCGCGAACAGACCAGATGACCAACCACACACGCTTCTTCCTCTTCTCTCCGCAGCAGCCTTCACCAACGTCTTTTTAGCAAGTTGTCAGGACGAAATGAATCAATGCCCGAGAAACACCAGGAGACGCTACTTTTAAGGAGCGGAGCGGCGTCCTGCAGGCGGGAGGTCCGACTTACTTCCAGGCACCCCCTGCACCTCCTGCTACATCCGTGGGTCTGTCCTCATTCCGTGCTCCAGCCACTGACCAGGGACTAAGGACGCAACTCACCTCCACGCATCAACCTCGCTGAACCCACCGAATCCCGCTCAGTCCAGACTGTCCGGACGCGCAGCTCCAGCCTCGCCCTTCGCCGCAGCGTCTGGGGGCGCCGCACGGGCGTGGCCAGAGGGGGCGCGAAGCAGCCGGGACGCCCATGGACGGCGCTGCAGACTCGGCGTCGGCCGCCCGCGCCCACACGCTGGCTCGGCCCCCACGTCCACAGACGGGAAGCGGGCGGCGCGGGGCGGGCTCACCGGGGCCGCGGGCTCGGCTGGGAGCGCGGCTCAGAAACGAGTAAAAGGCGGCTCCCTGACGCCACGCCAGCGCGGGCGCGCCGGGGAGACGTGGCGCAGGGCTCTCGGCCGCCGGGCCCGCAGGCACACGCGACGGCGGCGGCGGCGGCGGCGCTCGCGTTACTGGAACCCACGTAAAACTTCGGCTCCCGACGCAGGCTGACGGCCGCCGCACGGGCCCCGGAGCGGCCGGAGCACCTTCCCCGCTCGGTCGGCGCCGCGACCCGCGGCTCCCACAGGCCCGCTTCGGGTCGCCTCCCGCAGCCCCGCGCCCGCAGCCCGCACTCACCTGGGCGCGCCGCACGCCACTGCCGGGAAGCCGGGGGCGCCCGCAGCTCCACAGCCCGGCGCGGAGCGTCACTTCCGGAAGCTGAGGCCACTTCCGGGTCAGCCCGAAGGGTTTCCCGGGGCGCACGCGCACAAAGCGCGCGGCCCCTGCCAGGTGCGGGGAGGGGCCCCCCCCGCGCGCCCGCCGCGCCTGCCCAGAGCGCGCGGCGGCCTCGAGGCCCGCTGGGGCCGGCGCTCAGGAAGCTCGCTGCGCAGGGCGGTTTGGAGAAGCGGTTTATTCAGAGCACACCAAAGGTCAACAAGCTACACGGCCCGCTGCGACCGAAGAGGCCGGCGGTCTGCTGGAAAGTGTACTGTACTCGCGAGGACGCAGTGGCCGAGCGCTCCGCCTGCAGCGGACGCGGGTCCGTCTCCTGCAAGGCCTCAAACCACGTGTCGAAACTCGGCCCCCGGCGGGCAGGGTCGGCGCCCGTCCACGCTCTGGCACGCAGATGTCCGGTGACGTCGCAGGCTGGCCGCAGGCGCGAGCGCACGATGACGATGACGACGACGACGACCCTGCTCCGCTGTGTGGCCGCTGGGCCAGCGCCCGTCCACGGCCCGTCTACCTGCGCCGTCGCGGGGCGCCTCCGTCTGCACGTCCTGGGCGGCTCGGACCTGCGCCCGGTCAGCCGATGGGCTGGCGGGGCGCCAGCAGGGCTGCAAGTTACTGAAAAACACTCGCCCCTCACTCCACACAGCAGTACCCACGGTGGACAACACATTAAATAAACATTCTGTTATGAATCATTAAATATATTAACACCCCAAATCATGTATAAATTAGGAAATAAATGTACAAACTATTTCACAAAGTGCTTTTTAAAATATGTACACAACATTCAAGAAATTCTTAATGTAAGACATTTCAGATTGCAGTTTTGGGATACGGTTTTTAAGTGTCCTTTTCTTTCAAAAAGTATCAATACAGCACTTCAAAAGAAACACACATGTAAAAGGCATATTCCCAAATCAGCAAAGAATGAAAAACTATTTTCACAGCTGTCTAAAATGTTCAACGTTTTCATTGGGAAATTTTAGTCTTTAGTTGAGTTGCAGCTTGGGTCTACGGAAACCGTCAGGAAAGCACAGAACAAAAAAGCAAGGAGAAGACTGCAAAACGAAATGGCCAGTGTCTGTGTCATTGAGTATTTTTCATTTCAGTAACTCAAAGCAGAGATGTGTTTTTAAGCCCTTAGTGGCATTAAAGGTTTTTAAAACCCATATGCCTAGAAAACAAACGCTCAGACTCGGATGTGTGTGTAGTATCTGTCTCCACAGAAGAGGGGACAATGTCCTAGCACAGGACTGGTACCCGGCTAGAGCAGGTCTTTCCTTTGAGCCTTGGTTCTTCATTTGTAAAACAGGACAGCCGTCGCCTCCTTATTTTCCCCCGGTGAACTGTCAGGATTCATTCCAGCAGAAAAACATGTAAAGACTCAACTCTGGATAGAGAACTACTTGAAAAACTTCACACACAAAACTTAAAAACTTAGCAATTAAAAACATCCTCTTCAGTCAACCTGATAGATCAAGAATTGGGTACATTTTGTCTTTTCTTGGTAGTCCTGGGAAATAAGCCAGCACTTACGCAAAGATGTTTTTAAAGGATTCATAGTAAATACGGGTATTATGATTGGACTAAAAGTTGATATCAGATTTACTTAGTGGAAATGAAGGGTTTTTCTTGAACCATCCTTTTCCCAGTGAGTGGTAATTGATGGCTATATCAGATTCACATGGGATTTAATGTCCTAGGAATGTTAAAAATTACTCCAATTTCTCTGTAAAACTTCATTAAGAAGAACACTGCAGTGCTTTTGGGTCTTTAAAAAAAAAAAAAAAAAACAGAAAGAAAGATGTCCATTTTAGATATCCCCCAAAAGAAAACAGAATAGTCGCTTGGAGATCGGAGCAACCAGGCTGTGGAAGAATAAGATAAGATGAACACCTTGCTAGCTGCTGAGAAAATCTAGTATCAATTATTTTGAAGCAAAAACTTAGAATTGGCTTATTAAATATTCAAATCCCAGAAACGACCACCGGATGAACAGGGCCAAGCCCCCGGCCCCGGGGTTTTCACAGCCGGCCACTCTCCTTCAGCGAACGCCCGCGTGGGTCAGGGTCATGTCTCGGGTTCAGACTTCTCTGGAATATAGTCACTGATCCGTCCTCACTTTCAACACAAAAACATAAGCTTCAGGGATAAATGGAATTGGTAGAGGGATAGTTAACGAGCAAGCTCTGGAAATGACAGTTCGAGCCTCTCCATCCTTGTCACTGTGTGACAGAAAGTGACCCAAGACAGACAGGGACCCGGGTTCCCCTGGAAGGGCAGTCGCAGGGGCTAACGCACGTGCGCGGGGGTGGAGCCGGGGAGCCGCGTTTGCAGCCCGCCTGGCCTGCCGGTGCCTGAGCAGAGCGCGATCACCGCCTTTTCTAGGAGAGCGCGGGCTGTGGAGTCTGCAGACAGGCCCTCAGGTGGCACACAGCACTCGGGGACCAAGGGACCCCTAAAGTAGCTAGAAACATCAAGGGCGAGGGGGACAAGAAAGGGACAACCTCCACTGTATGGACGTACAATACTATACACAGCACCAAATGTCACACCGTCCAAGCGCTGTCTCGCCAGTGGTGCGTGTCTGCGTCCTCCCGGCACGAATGTGCACGCTTCACATGCAGACGCGGCGTGGGGCGAAGGGGCCACCAGCAGGTCACGGTTCATCAGAACTGCCGCCGGCCCATCCATCCCCCAACAGACACGCCACCACAAGGCTCCAGTAAGAACACCGCCCCTCACTGCTGGTAATTTCCATACTGGCCCTGAAAGAGATCAAGACCCACTTTATGCCTCTATGATCACAAGTGACAGGTCCCAACCCCAGGCTTCCCCGGACAAGAGCTGGAAGGAGCTGAAAGTGGCGAGCAGGTTGCGCTCTGTGCCGTCTTGAATGTTACAGCCCAACTGCTGTGGCAGAACCTCAGCACTTCCTCAGTCTGGTCCGGTTCCGGCTGCCCGCCCCGCCCTGCGTGCTGACTGGTAGCTACCACCTAACCACTCCCTCCACTTGGGCATCAGGGGGCATCTGAATCTCAGGGACCCAGTCCGCTCCGGTATTTCTCTGCACAGAATAACAACTTCCGGCAGCCCAGGCCCGAACTCTGGGGTCAGCATGATCTGCCCCTCCCACACTCCCCACAGCCAGGGCACCAGCAGGGACCGCTGGGCGGCCTCAGCAGCACCCAGCATCCTCTCGCCTCTCCCCAGCAGCCGTCGTGCTGTCGCCGAGCCCAGGCCAGAGCCCTAACCGGCCTGTGACACCCACAGGCACTCAGTCTGCACGCGGCCTCCCCACTGGGCAAGCGCTCACCTGATGACCTCCACCCTCGGGAGTGCTGGCTCTAATAGCTAGGGACCCTGTTCGCCGGAGGCTCAGGAGAGGCTCCCACCTGACCTCAGCCTGCTGGCCGTGGTCACTCAGCCTTCTGGGTTCTCTCGTCTTCTCCCCCAGAACCTGACCCACTCCGTCCCGGCCCGAGTCTGGCTCTGACTGACACAGGCTCTCCCAGGCACACACAGGGAGCTAGCACGGGGACGCACAGTTCATACGGGTACACGAACGCGAGACTCACGCGTGCAGATCTCACGGTGAGTCTGGGACGCGCAACAGGCCGTCCCTGACCCGGGTGAGCGTGTGTGTGTGGAGGGAATTCTTAAGCACCTGGCAGGCTGGAGAATCTACATGTGGGAGGGCCCCTGGGAGCCAGCGATGCTACCGCGTGAGTCTCGTGACAGCTAGCGCGCCACAGACAGGCGGGTCTTCCCGCCTGGAAACCCCCAGAAAGCTTGCCTGCTCATAGCCGTAAGGCCGCTGCTGCTGGGCGGACGGGCCAGTCTGGGACGCTCTGTAGCTTCCGTACTGCTGGCCTTGTCCTTGCTGGTAGCTGGAATACTGGGAGGGGGCTCCCTGGGCAGGCCCTGAGGACACACACAGGAACCGTGAGGCCAGCCCGACCACCCAGCCCAGGACTCTGCAACACCAGTCCCCGCTTCCCCGACGTCACAGCAGACGCCACGACTGGGGAGCCTGGCTGGCCTCTTGCTCGCGCTCCTGGGCACTGCCCGCACCTGGGTTACACGTCACAGCACTGGTGAGGCAGGAAGCCACCGAGAAACTGACCCTTGCTGGGAAAACGAAGGCATCAGCTTTGGAAAGAATCGACAAAGCCAAGTGACTGCTTTTAAACACTGTCTGCGACTTGCGGTTGCAAACTCTTGAAGCGCGGTCCCTGCCTCACTGGGTATGGGAAGCCCCTGTGGGTGGGGGCAACGCCTCTGATCAGATGGGGGCCGCTTCCTGGGTGGCCCCAGTGCCTTATTTTCCCCAAGGCCTCCCAGGTGCTTCTCGGGTGGCGAAGCAGATGGGAGAGGACGTCCTGTGTCTGTCGGAGGGGCCGTCGGCTGGCTGTCCCCATGGGCGATGTATGTCCAGTGTATGTGCTGGGGGGCAGGTAACGGGCGTCTACTGAACTCTGATGAGCTCGCGGCCCAGGCAGGCAGGGCGGCGTCCACTGTGCGCTGTGGCGTGCGTGTCCGGGGGCCTCTCAGGAGGCTGTGTGTGCAGTGTCCTCAGGACTGACTGAGAGGCCTGGGGCAGCCTGGGGGTCCTGGACTCTTGGACACGACCACGGGCGAGGGCTGGGTGCTGCCCATGAGTAGCTGCCCAGCAGGGACGAGGCCCAAGGGCTGTGGGCGGCCCAGGGAGCCTGCCGAGCACTAGTGAATCTGGTCTCTCCCATCCCTCCTGCGGCTCTGTCCCCTTCTGTGTCCATGGCCCAGGGCGAAGCTGATTGACCCACTCCCCGTGGGTGGCCCGACTCCCTCGTGGACTGAAAGGTGCAAGTGGAATTGGGCTCAGCAGATGCCCACCCGAGACTCAAGACTCGCTTCCAAAGATTCATGTGTTACCTGACAGTTACCCGACCTGGAGGCCCCCGTCAAGTGACCACGGTCCCCGGCAGAGGAGAGCCATGTGGACTGACGTGTCGAGAAGGGCGCTACCCTGGTCTGCTGTCCCAGCCCGAGTCCGTGCCCATTCCGAGAAAAACGTGGGACATGCGCAGAGCGGGCCCCACAGGCACTGCGCCCACAGCCGTCAAGGCCACGGGACGCAGTCCCTCCCGGACTCCTCCTGGGGACCCCAGCTGGTGTTGGGGACGTGGGGGGATGTGCCACTGTGGGGTCTGAGTGCGACAGTGGAAGCCGGAGGTCACCAGCGGGGGCCGGAGCTAAAGCTGTCCCAGACGCCCCGGGACACGGGAGGGCAGTGTCGGGGTGGGGGCGCCCGCCTTACCGTAGCCTTGCTGCTGCCCCGGGTAGCTCTGCTGGTTGGGGTACTGCTGCTGGTAGCCCGCCTGCGGCTGGGCCGTGCCCTGCTGGTACCCCGCCTGCGGCTGGCTGTACTGGGAGTTTCCTGCAGAGGGAAGGAGAGGGCGTCACTTCCGGCGTCGGACACACAGCTCAGGTCCCTTTGGAACCTGAGACCTACGCAAAGCTTCAGTCTGTTCTCTTCCAGAACAAGTCAAACACTCTAGAGCATTTTCCCCTTATTTCACTAACACGCGTACAGAAAGCCAAAGCGAAACAGTGAACGGCATGATGAGAGACGAGGACCAGTGTCATGTCTCCCCCAAAGGTGCCAAAGTCTTAACGGAGCACCTGAGAGTATGGCCTTCCTTGGAGAAGGTCCCTGCGTCAGAGGTGAGGGTGGTGGCAGGGAGCAGGGCAGGCCGAGCTGCCACGCAAGGGGGACATGGAGGGAGATGCCGGAGGCAGAGGCTGAGCTCCCGGGGTGATGCTTCCAGGAGCCCAGGCTTGCTGGGGTCAGAAGCTGGGAGTGGCCCAGGACACGAGCTGCCAAGAGTCCCCAGAAAGAGTTCCGCGACACTCACGGACACTGGACTTCTGGCCCCAGACCCGACAGAAGCCATCTCTGTTGTTCAAAGCCGCCCGGTGGCAGCACCGTGTCACCACAGCCCAGCGCTGCCCTGGCCGGCTGCTTTTGTTGTGAGAGGAAAGAAAGAGGAAGGGACAGGTGCAGACACAGGAAACCGAGTCACAGACGGGAGGCCGCTGCACCCCCAGGACGGGTGGAGCCGGGAGCTGGTGGCCTCCAGGCTGTGAAGATGAGACACCAAGAAAGGTGCTTGTGTCCCGTAGCCCAAGTGCACGGGAGCCCAGGGCCGTGTGACCGTGTCGGATGGGACGCTCGCCCGCGGGCCAGGGCCCTAACGGACCTTTCGCCGTGGCCCCCTCTGCACAGTCCGAGGCCCCAGAAGCCTCGTGACCCACCGCGCTGCCGGGAGAGGCGCGGACACCGCCCGACTCGGCCGCAGAGGGCTTCTCGGCTTCCCGAAAGCTTTGCGGCTGCTGCGCGTCTGCATCCAGCTCGGGAGCGAGCGGCTCTCCTGTCACGGGAGGGACGACTGGAGGAGGAAGCAGCTTTCCTCTCGTCCGTCGGGCCCCCCCCACGCCACCCCATCGCGGGTCTCAAACCCGGCGCCTTGGGCTCCACCTGGATCACGTCTCCACTGTCGGCGCCACCGGGGAGTGCCCGCAAACGGCGAGATTCTTATTTTCAAAAACCCAGCCAGCCAGCATCCATATTACAAACCTCACTGAAGAATCGCTTACAGCGAGAAAAATAACTTACGAGAGCGCTAAGTGTACCACCAGATGCTTTGTGACTTAAGAGTTCAGGGGGGCGTAAAGCTACCCTTTTTTTAAAGGAAAGGTGCGGCAGGAACGAAGGTGGGCAGGCAGAAAGGAGGGAAAAGCACTCATCTGTGTTTCCACGTAGTTGCAGGGGTGTGGGGTGGAGGGGCCCTGCCCGGTGTCCCTTCCTGGCCACACAGCAGGTGGCTTGTGACCCGGCTGCAGCGCATGCGTGTCCGACTCCACAAGGCTGAGCGCGGGACCCGAGTGGTCTACGTGACAGCTCGGCCGGAACGTTCCTCCTGTGGAGCCCGCGACTCGGGCAGCACAGCAGGTCAGCGAGCAGAGGCCCACGAGGACGTGGTGCCAGCTGTCCCCCCATCCGTGGAGCCCCAGACGTCCCCACGGGCTCCTGGGGTCCCGGGCAGAGGCCGTCTGGGGCCTGGAGAACAGGCTGGGACCCAGAGGGAGCCTGACCGGGAGCCAGTACCCAATGTGCGGGCGCGCCGTCGGGAGTGAGGGGCAGCTCAGCCGTGGGCGACCGCCCCACCCGCTTTCCCAAACTGTCCACAATCTCACATGTCACTCAAAAGCAAAACGCACCGCCAAAACCAGTTCTTCAGAACGTGAAAGATGGACCTCGCGGCAAGATGGAACGCCGCCTCTGGGTTTACTGCCGACAGAACTGGGCGCGGGTCTCGAGGTGTCGCACACCCCATTCAGAGCAGCACGCCGCCAGCAGCCAGCAGTGGCCGGGCACGGGAAACGGGGCGCTTCCACACGGGGACTATCACTTCGTCTTGTAAGTGAGACGGTTCCGACACCGCTGCAGCAGGGAGGACCTCGAGGCCATGCCGCCGTGAGGAGCGCACTGAGACAGCGAGGGCAGGGCGGGGCCCGGGGCCGCGCTGGAGTGGGGCCAGCGCCAACTGTCTAACTGGACAGTCTGGGAGAAGGAGAAAGTCCTGAAAGTGGAGGGCGGTGATGGCCGCACAACCGTGTGAACGTCTCGAGGCCACGGAGCTGTGTCATAAGGAACAGCCATGGTGGTGCATTTTTTGTTTGGCTCACAATTAACATATCAAAACAAGCTATTTACCAGTCACTGAGCTCCTATTTATGGCCTGTGTTCCTCTGTGGGGACCCTCCAGAACCCCTCGCCTTTGCCCCGCTACTGATGCCCTGGCCAGGAGCCCAGGCCCAGCCAGTGGGGCCTGCTTCACCGCGGCGCAGGGAGGCGCCTGCTCCGCCACTGTCTCACTGGCGGGGCCTGCCCACCGAGGGAGCCAGGCTCTGCTCCACAGCGGGCCCAGCCTCCAGCCTCCATCTGGCCGGGTGGGTTGCAGGCCAGCACGACAGTCCCCAGCTGGCTCAGGCCGGCAGTGGGTGCCTGGGTCGAGCCGACTGGCCTCCCACGGGAGGCTCCAAGAACAGCCCTCCGTCCAGCTGTCATCTCCCCAGAGGGCAGCCTGTCCCTGGTGTCACGAACGCAGGAGGCAGCAGCACCGAGTGCCCCGCTGCATTCCAGCTTCCAGAGGTGAGGCCTGCGCGGCGCCTGGGAAGCCTTACCGCTCTCATAATAGTGCTGTGTGGACTCCTCGAATGCCCGGTCGTAGCTCTGCTCCGAGTAGGACGGCTGCTGGTAGGTGTACTCGCCGTGCCCTGGGAGCAAACAGCGGTCAGCGCAGGCTCACACGCGAGCCCGGGCGCTGCGGCCGACAGCATCCCTGCGGGACTCCAGTTCCCGGCCCTGATGCCTTGCTGCCTCCCGGGTTGGGGAGGGCCGGGGAGCCTGGCTCGCCGCTCAGTGCGGCTGTGGCACTCTGGTGCGTGACTGTCACGGACCTGCGTGCAGGGACCCACGGGGAAGTGTCACTGTGTGGCGGGGGCCCCGCCTGCCCTCCCAGCAGGTGACCCACACCTCACTCACCACCCAGTCCCCCGCCGGAGGTCCGCCTCCTCCCAGACCCAACCCGTCCCCAAGGTCACCTGACATGCCACCTCCCAAGTCCTGACACTGGAGAGAGGCCTGAGAAGTGACATCAGGACGAGACAGATGCAACTGAGCGGCTGGGACAAGTGTTACAGGAGCAGCCGCTGAGCCGGCACCTTCTGAAGGACCCACAGCGAAGCTGGGGTCCGTGTCTCAGAACACAGCTGCCCATCTGCTTAGGGGCTGCACAGCCCAGCTCACCCACTGCCCCACAAAGGGAGCCCGGAGCCCCAGGCGTGTGTGGCGGCGGCAGGTGCCAGAAGCTTCTGCTGGCAGAGCGAACGGAGCCCCAGTCCCGTCAGGTGGGGGTTCCGGATGCTCCTCTGGAGGCTGTCAGGGCCCAGGCCCAAGCAGGAGCTGCGCTGCCCCGAGCCGCCGCACGTCCCTGGTCCCCGAGCAGGCCAGCCCGGCCGCCAGGCCTCACCGTCGGGGTAGTACTGCTGGCTCAGCGGCTCCGACGCCTGGCCGTGCGCGTACTGCTCGCTGCCGTAGTACTCCTCCTGGCCCAGGTACTGCTGGGACGAGCCTGGGGGCGCACAGGCACGCGTGAACCGGCTGCTCCCCGCCGGGACGCAGGCACCCTGCATGCCCCCCCAGGACCCCCACACTGCCCCATACCCACCCGGCCCCCCTGCCTCTGGGAGCAGCACTGGGACCCCAGCAGCCTGAGCCCCCGGTGGTGGGCCGGCCCCCGCGCTGAGCGTGCAGTTACCTTGCTGGGAGGGCCGGTAGGGCGCCATGGGCCGCTGCCCCATCATGCCGCTGCCCTGCCCGCTTGGGCCCATCATGGCGAGGGACGACTGGCCCTGGAAGTGCTGGCCCCCGCTCTGTGCTGCCGGGTAGTGGGACGAGGCTGCCTGCTGGTGCATCATGGGCACTGGGCGACACGACAAGCCCAGTGACCCAGAGTCCACGCCGCCGCCCGCCCTCCCTCTGCTCCGCTCTCCGCCACGGCCCCCACGTCATGCTTCCTCAACATGCAGCGTTTACAAGACATCGGGCAGCCGACACTGGCCATCGCCCCGCCCCTGCCCCTGCCCATGACTCGGCCCTCGCCCGCGGCGGGCAGTCCCTGCCAGGCCTGTCCCTCAGGTGACCCTGCTCAGAGCCCCCAACAGGATGGGCGTGAGCCACGCAAGGAGAGTGAAAACAAACAGGTAAAACCTATTTTCATATTCACTTTATTTGACTCAGCTTCTCCAAAGTGGGGCCGTCTCCACAGTGGCTGGTATAAGATACCACGGAGCTACTCGGCACCCCTTTTCCTGAGCCCTCAAGGGCCACCTCCCTGTGTGGGCCTGACCTTCCGAAGGGCTCGACGCCCAGCAGCTCCCACAGTGGGGACCCTGCTCAGGGGGGTGGGGACCCCACTTGGCCCTGAAGAACCACCCAGAGATGGTCCTCCATCTGTGCACTCGGCACTCAGGCCACGTGGTCGCCCACCCGTGGGCCCACCGTGTCCTTCCAGCAGGACGGGCCTGCACCCCGCCCAGGGTGGGAGTCACCTGGTACCCAGGAGGAGGCAGCCCCGCCCACACAGGTTTGGGAGGCCCTGGACCGGGAGGGTCGGGGCACGGCGGCGGTACCTGGGTTGGACTGCATGCTGATGTTGGCCCGGGACACGTAGTTGCTGATGGAGCCTTGTCCCTGCAGGGGGACACTCTGTGCGGCGGGCCCCGAGTGGCTGTAGCCGGGCCCTGAGCCGTGGCTGCCTGCTGACATACTCATGGACGTTGTGGGCAGTGTGCTCTGCGCCGTCTGCTGCAGGGACACGTGGCTTGGGCCTGCCGGAGGGGCGGGAGGGGCGTCACGTACGGGGGCTGAAATCCACGCAGCCGCCATGCGTGCCGGCCTGGCCTGCTCCCCGGCGACTGCGGACGGAGCCAGCCCTGCTCCACAGTGCGGGTGAAGGATCCCAGTGCTGACCAGGGCGACGGCGAGCTGCGCGCTCACTGTCCCGCTTCACTAATGGGCAGTTTGGGTTTAACCCTCCCACGGACCCTGCCGTGTGCGCGAGCCTGGTGGGAGGTTGGGACGCATGCGGGAGGGTGGCGCCCTGCAGCGGTGGCCACACCCCAGACCCCAAGCCACTTACCATTACCCATCTGGCCCTGCATGAGGGAGGACGGGGGCAGGCCGGTTCCCACCGCGTCGCTGAGACTGCCCTGGGAGTGCAGGGCCTGGCTGGAGCTGGCCTGGGGCAGTGCTCCTGGGCCCAGGCTCATGTTCTGGGTTGGCGGCTGTGGGCGGCAGGAGAGCGACAAGGGAGACAGTTCGCATTCACAGAAGGCCCTCGGGGCGTGTGGACGCTGAGCGCGGCCCGGTGCCCCACAACCAGGGCTGCTCACACCCGCTGCACTCACTGGGCGCAGCCGGGCACCAGCCCCAACCTCTGGGGAAGACGGAGGGACGCGCTGAACGTGCTGTCAGAGTCGCGGACGTGAGTGGGGGTGGGCTCGTCGCCACACTGGGGGCCGGGCCCAAGTCCTCCTTTTCTGGGACACGGGGAGCACTCACTGGCCTTGCAGGCTGCACCCCATGCCTCCTGCCCCAGTGTGTCCACCACAGCCCCATGGCATTCTGGAGCACGCCCGCCCCCTCTACCCGTCCTCGCTGGTCATGGAAGCCAAGGGCGATGGACTCTGCAGGCACCGCTCTGCTCTCAGCCTCCAGATCTTGGCCTTTGCAGTAATTATTTAATTGGGGAAAATGCACTTAAAAAGGCTGAACCAAAGGTAATGGACTAAGGCTGAAGCAGTCGCTGTGCTGGCTCTTTCGGGTTGTTCTGAGGCTCATCAGTGCGGGCCACGGGTCCCAGAGCTCCCAGCTGCTCTGTGAGCGCAGGAAACCCTGCCCCTCGGCCCCAGACCCGCTCCCGCCACGCAGGCCAGGCCCCCTGGCCCCCTGCTCCGCTGAGGAAGCCGAGCCACAACTGCCAGCGCTCGGACTCTGCCTGACGCTGGGCGGCACTCACGGCGGGCAGCAGCGACTGCATGTTCTGGTTGGAGTCCGCGATGGTGGCCAGATACACCAGGTTCCGGTGCAGGATCTGCTGGTACCTGTGGGGGCGGCGCCGTGAGGCTGCATCTGAGCAGAGCAGGGGCAGCGTCCCCTGTGGGCAGCCAGCCCTGTGGTGCTGACCCAGGTGACACGGGGACAGGGCAGGCAGCAGCCGTGCTGCAGTCCTGCACGGGCTGGGCAGGGAGTGGCGCCCCGTGAAGGACGCGGGGTGGTCGAGGGGAGGTCCTCTGGTCTGTGGAGAACAGAGTCGGGGCCGGGGAGGGGGGCGCGGATGAGCCCTCTGCTGCTGACCAGCCCCGGCTAAGCTGACAGCCCGGCCCCTGGGCGGGGTGAGGGCCGCTCCTGAGCCCCTCTGTGTCGCCCTGGTCACAGGAGGTCCTGCCTGAGGAGTTCACTGTCCCCTGGTGTGTCTCTGCCACACAGGCACCGGCGGCAGCCCGGTCTCACGCGGGCTGCCTGTCGTCACTGCGAGCCGCTCTCCGGGAGGCCGGCGGGCACTTACTGCGCGCACTCGGCCGTCTTGCCCTTGCTCTGGTGGTCCACGATGCACTGGATCAGGTGGTGGTTCTCGTCCAGCATCTGCGGAGAGGTGGGGACGTGGCGCGGCCGTGGTGGGGCCCAGTGCCCGCTGGACTCACCGGGGACTTTACCGGGCGCAGTCTCTTCTGGTGCCCGAGCTGCAGGATGGCACACCCCTCCCCGCCAGGCCGCACCCCTCCCCGCTGGGCCGCACCCCTCCCCGCCGGGCCGCACCCCTCCCCGCCGGGCCGCACCCCTCCCACGGGGCCCCACACCCCTCTCCACCAGGCTGCACCCCTCCCCTCCGGGCCTACACCCCTCCCTGCCGAGCTGCATGCCTCCCCACGGGGCCCTGCACCCCTCCCCGCCAGGCCCCACCCCTCCCACTGGGCCCTGCACCCCTCCCCTCCGGGCCTACACCCCTCCCCGCCAGGCCGCATCCCTCCCACCGGGCCGCACCCCCCCTGCTGAGCACTCAGTCCATGTACAGGGCCCGCTCACCGCGGGATCCCTGCCATCTCCCCATACCTCGCACTGCAAACCCACAGCCTGAAGGCCCTGGCCACGGTGCACGTGTCCAGCTAGGAGGCCAGGACTCCAGACCCAGAGCCTGGTCTCGAGGATGTAACTCAAACTCACGATGGCGTACAGCCTGCGGTGCCCTACTCCCAGGGCCCCTCCTGAGGACGGCAGGGACGCCCGGGAGCGTCCGGTCAGCAGGCGGTGCAGCCAGGTGGGCAGTGTAAGCCGTTCTCCCGGGATGTGATGTCCTCCTGCTGGTCGAGGCACGTGGCTGCTCCCTCGGGGAACAAGCCACGCCACCCAAGCGCTGCTCCCCGCCACAGGCCTCTCGGTCCACCCTCTGTCCACATACAATCTTGCCCAGTCACTGGGGCCCAGGAGGCTCCTCCCGGTCGGTAGCAGCAGTTCTGCAGGCCCGAGAGGGCCAGGGGGCTGAGTCCAGTGACTGGACTGACACTGTCCCCCAGGGCATGTGAGGCCTCTGATCTGGGAAGCCTGATGCTACGGAGCCCCAGGGAGGCTGGACCTAGGTGGGAGGGTCTGGCCACAGCCCAGCGTTTTCATTTTATTTAGTCATTCATCTTGGCTGTCCTGCCCACACCCGGCTCCAGGACGTGAACCCGGGTCCTTGGAATGCGCTGGCCTGAAGTAGCGGCCCTGAAGGCTGCTCTACCGGCGCGCGGGGTGGGGGGTTCCCTGTGTCTCTTTCGTATAGTTGTTCCTTTCTTACTGACCGCGTGACTTCCAGTCTGGAAGACAGGCTATGTTGTCACCCACTCCAAACATATAAAAATAATAAAATTGCTATGCTTTTAAAAAATTATTGACATTTATTAAATGGTTCGTTCACAGCGCTACATTGTTTTCAATACTGACATTGTATCTCAGTCAGTATTTTACACGCACCCTCCCCCAGTATTCCAGGCTCTTTACCACCACCTTTCCGAGCTTTCCATCCCCCTGCCCCCCGCGATCATCATCTTGATTTGCTTAAGTGACAAGGTCCCCCTCCCACTTTCTGGCTTTCTCCCCAGCAGCAGGTCCGTCCTGGGGGGCTGGTGCGCAGCTCACCTGCGGAGGGAAGGACCACCCAGCCCCGCACACACAGACCTTCTCTGGGGTCTTTAAGAAGAGAAATCAGCTCTGAGACCGTCCTTCCCAGGGGGAGCTGCCCAAGGGGCTTCACCTTCGGTTCCTTCCCAAAGGACACAGACTACACCCCGAAAACATTCCGAGGACAGGGGCTCGTTCCAGAGTCCCCTGTAAGAGCTCCAGCGCGGGGCTGGGGCTGGAGAAGGGTCAACAGAGGACTGAGCAAACAGGCTCCCGCGTGGACATGCGTTTGCAGTTTTACAAGCCAGAGAAATGTTAACACGTTTAGCGGTTAAAAAGAAATAAAGTAAAAAAGAACCAATGACACGAAAAATGCTCAGAACGAAGGCACAAGGCACCTGCCGCGGGCGGGGGAAAGTTGGTGGCCGACACACGCAGAGAGCACAGGGCGCCCGCCTGAAGACCCGGGCACCCGGAGCGAGGGCAGCGCGTGGGACTCACACGGCCCGAAGGGTCCTGGGCCTTCTCTGCTACCAGGGAGTGTGGCGGGGACGAGACTGGGACCCTGGCAGGGAGGCTCAGACCGACGCGGCCGGCAGGGGCACGGTCCCCAGCAGGAGCCGGCACAGACGGCAGCGAGGAATTCAGACCAAAACCAGGGACACCGGGGCCACGCGTTCAGGACAACCGAACCCAGGCACAGGGAAGACAGCAGCCTATGACTAGCGTCATCGCGGGTAAAAGCAGCGACTGTAGCCACGGAAAAAAGACGCGGTTGAAACAACAGAGACCGAAAGGACGCTCGGATACTTAAGCTGCGTTCAGAGCTACTAAAGCAAAGGAAAGAAGCGTTGAGGGAAGAAAACGAGGACGCAGACCAAGAGACCAAGCCAGGAAACAGAAAAGCCAAGGAACTTGGAAGGACAGTCCAAGTGGCCAACAACCCATCCTTCTAGGACTTCCAGGAGAGGAGTAATGGGAGGAAAAAGCCCCCAGGTAAGTTAGGATCACCCTCAGAGCTGAAGGACGTGAGTGTCCTGGCTGGAGGCACATGGGCACAGGTGCAGGACATGCCAGGGCCTAAGGGACCCTGCCGGCTGAGGGGTGAAGACGACGGGCCAGCAGCTCGGGGTGCAGGCGAGGACCTGACGCTCAGGGAGGGTCCAGAGGAGACCCGGCCCCACGGGGCTGCCAGCAGAGCAGGACTTGATCCTAAGAGGAAACTTCCAGAGGGAGGTGATATGTAGCCGAGGGGCCGTGGCCTGATCCCAGGAGACATGCAGAGGACAATGGGACAAGCTGTCACGCTGACTTCAGAGCAGTGGTGATGGGTCCTGAGGGGGCACTGAAGGAGCTACGCCCGTGCTGAGGCGGGGACCCCATCCTGGGAGACATGCGTAGGAGCAGTGCCCGGTCCCAGCACAGCGCCCCGAGGCCTGATGGCCTGCCCTGCCCTGTGCAGGAACGACGTCTGGACTCAGCTGTTACCTTAGACAGGTGGAGCAGTCCCTCACAAGACTTTGAAGCATGATGGTCTGACACCTAGGGAATCTTCTAGTTGGGAGATGACCCAATCCCGAGGGGCAGACCTGGGGAGAGAAGGCGCGATCCTAGAGGTATCTACGGGAGCAAGGGCTGGGACTGGGAGAGAAGACTGACCGCGGGCTGCGGAGTCCTGGCCAGACTGCGAGGGACATTTCTGGAGGCTGTGACTTGACACGACAGCCTCCAGGAGGGGCAGCGACCCTGAAGGAAAGGGTTTTCCTGAGGCAACCTCACCTTGAGGGACTTCTAAGGAAGCAGAGACCCTGATTTTGAAGGAAACCTTCAGAGAAGTAACCTCAGGAGTAAGGACTCAGTTCCGAGGGGACACGCTACAGGGGCGAGGGGCTGCTCCCTGGAGCCTCCGAGGGTGATGACCCAGGAGGAGGGCCTGCAGAGAGGGGCCCCCATCTGGAGACCCGTGCAGACATACCGAGCTGCCGGGGTACTTGGGGACTGCCGAAGGGGACACCTGCAGGAGCCGAGGTCTGGCTGACGGGGCGGAACAGGCTCCTGGGACAGCCCCAGGGGACGGCCTGCCTCCTGTCCTGCGACACCTGGGGACAACACTCAGGGACGGTGCTTTCTGGCCTTCCTGCCAGTCAGGGTCTTGCTCACACCCACGGGTCCCAGGGCCCTCTGAGACAAGCACATGGGGCCGCTGTCTGAGGAGCACACCAGCTGGGCACAGGCCACCTTGAGGACAGAGGTACAGCCACTGGAGGGGCTGGCGGCAGGCATAGGCTGAGACCATCCCCCAGCTTCAGGGGCTGGGCGGGAGGGAA
Organism: Solenodon paradoxus; assembly: GCA_004363575.1. Lineage (NCBI taxonomy): Eukaryota > Metazoa > Chordata > Mammalia > Eulipotyphla > Solenodontidae > Solenodon > Solenodon paradoxus. The sequence continues at coordinate 25,592 of RJWH01004895.1, read as the reverse complement.
CACGGCACATCCCGAATGCTTCCTCACGCTGTTTACGACGTGGACAGGTCTGATCATAAAGGACCAATCTGTTCCTCACCAAGTCAGCCAAGTTCTTCAGGGTAGCCTTCCGCTCTGAGGGCGGGGGCACAGGTGCTGGGGTACAGAGGGGCTCTGCCAGAATTCAGCTCAGAGCACCCACAACAATAACACCACTGTGCTATGGAGCTGAGACCACGTGCCCACTGTCGGCAGCACCCAGGCGCCAGCAGCAACCGGTGCTGTGAGTGCCCACGTCCCGGCATGACCCAGAGGTGCCGGGGAGGGACCCCCCAATAGTGTGCGCACATCTGGACACAAGCCCTAGGGACACAACCGAGACGGGACCCTACTGGACTTGAGTGGGGCCTAAGTCCGGGGCCAGGGTCCCTACAAGAAGAGGAAGATATGGACAGAGACGCGGGTGTGATCTGGGGACCAGCCAGAGGCCGGGGCCTGCTGGCAGCCAGCACTGCGAGCCACCGCGGGGCAGACCCCACCTGAGGGTGGGAAAGGAACCACCTTAGCTGACACCTGCAGTTGACAAGGGGGAGATATCTGCACTGGCAGGTGCAGGAAGTGAATGCGCCTGCATTCCCGACCACGGCCACGACCGAGCCAGCGCCGCGGGGAGCCAGCGTGAACGTGACGCTCACTGCGCTGGGAGCCGTGCCAGCCCAGGGCACAGCGAGGAGAAGTCAGCAACACCCACACTTGAGGGGCGGCAGGCAATGCAGCCAAGACCTCGGCACGGTACTGGAGAGCTCGAGCGAGGGGACATTTGAGTGGGGACTTGAAGGCTGAGTAGGGGTCTGCCTGGCTTTGAGGACAAGCGGAGTATTTCCTGCTCCCTTGCCACCAGGCAGGCTCCTGAGGGGCCCTGGCCTCTCTCGGGCTCTGAGCGTGAGCACGTGCGGTGGACACAGCTCATGCCCTCCCAGGCCACTTACAGGATAAAGGCCTGGGTACACACGTCCACCATCGAAATGCCATGGCACAGACTGCCAGCCTGCCCAGCTCCGAAGGGCTGTCAGGTGGCACTGGGGACCCGGGTACACTGGTCAGTACAGACAGGTCTCCCTCCCTGCATGGTGCTTGGGAGGGGGGCTCCTGTACACGGGTCCACTGGAGAATCCAGGGCGCTTTGCGGGTGCGAAGTGCCAACACTGGACGAGCGTCAAAGCCAAAGGCAGACTCGGGAACAGCGGCTGCACCAGGAATCTCTGATGTGCCAGCCTGAGCCGAGCCCTTGATCCTCTGCCTAGACAAGTGACCCCAGGGTGGGGTCATGGTTTACAGGCTCTGCAGCCACGGTCTGGGTCCGACTCCCAGCTCCGCCACTTGGCAGAGAGACACTTAGCCTCCCTGCGCCTCGGTTCCCCCATCTCGATGACGGGGACAGCGGGAACGAATTAAGCGAGCGAAGAGCCACGCGGCCTTTGGAACATGCCCGGGCGCCGCAAGTACCACATCACGGCTGACCAAGCAAGCAAACGTGCCCACTTTTCAATCTACAATTGCTGCCTCTCAAACCAGTCCCAGCAAATGAGGACCATGGCTGCCGACCCAGAACCCCCGTTTGACAGAGGAAACGAAACTCATGGAGAACATCCACCGAGGGCCACTCTGGTTCTCTTCTCCACGTGTTTTCTAAAGAGAAACAGATGTGTTTGAAGCTCCCAGCACCTAGGACGGGCTGCAAAGCTGTCTGCCAAAGCCTCAGCTAGGTGAGAAGGCTGGCCTGAGTGTGCCCTGACAAGGCAGAACAGGGCCACCAAGCTCCAGCCAGCAGCTCTGACAGGGTCTGCCGCACCTTAGCAGAGAAGCCTGGCTGCTGCTGAGCCACCCGACCCCCCAGCCCGGCAGCGGAGCACCAGGAGCGCCCTGTGGCCGGCACGGCGCGGTGGACACTACCCCACCGCATGCCCAGGCCTGCTACCCTGCGTGCCCGATGGCGCCCAGACCCGCACCGGGACTGACGGCCTGTCTGTGCTGCATCCAACTCCGCAGACGCCAACCCTGGGGCCACCCAAGCCTGCCACCAGGCAGCTCTGCCCGAGGTCCTGGGCCCAAGGGTGGCCTGTTCACATGGCGCTGGGCACAGCCGTGGATACAACCCGCCCGCCACCGGACCAGTCAGCTTGCGATCCTGCCTGCGAACCTGGACAGACCCCCACCTCGAAGGTGGTCTATGTGCGCGGCCCCTGGACACCACCCTGCGGACATCATGCCGCCAGTGGCGGGACCTGTCAGCGTGCGCCCCTGCCGCGGTCCCGGCCCGAGAGGGGCGGGTCCACACTCGCCCCGCGCGGCCGGTGGACACCCCCGCGGCCATTCGGCCCCGCGCGCCCCGCACAAAGTTGGCGCAGGCCGGCGGCGGAGCACTGCCCGAGCGCGCGCGGGGCCGCCGTCCGGGTCGCGGCCGTCGGGCTGCGGGGGCTTTGTTCGCGCCCCGCGCCGTCGGCTGCCCGCGCCCCGGCTCCGTCGCGCCCCGCGGCAGCAGCGCCCGCCCGCCGACCGCAGCCCACCTTCTGGATGGTTTGCTGCGTGACCTCTCCTTTGCCTCTCGGCCGGGCGGACGCGAAGGCCACCGACATGGTCGCAGACGCGGGCTCAGCCTGAGATCATCGGGGCTTATTCTCCGGCTCCGCTCGGCGGCCCACGGTGCTCATTCTCCGCAGTTGCCGAGGGGGCGGGGGACGCGGGGGCCGCCGCGTCGTGGGCTCGCCCTGCCCGCCGCCCTCGCGCCGCCGCAGAGCCCGCCGCCCCGCCGAGCGGCGCGCCGCCGGCCGTCGGTCCCGGGGTCCGCGCGGTGACCCCAGGCGACCTCCCCGCGTCCCGCGCCCGGCGCCCCGCCGCCGCGCCGTCCCCCGCGCCCGCCAGTGGTTCCGGCCGGCCCCGCCCCGGCCCGCCCCGCCCAGCGCGCGCCCGCACGTCCACCCGACGCCGCCTACGTCCTGACGCCGCCCACGTCCTGACGCCGCCCTACGCCAGCAGCGCAGGCCGCGGCGCCGAAGGCGGACGGGCGCGGCGTGGGCGCAGCGCGTCGCGAGTCGTGCCCGCGCCCGGTGAGTGTGCGCTTTCCAGGCGGCGGCCCCGCGCGCAGCGCCGGCATGAGCTACGACCGCGCCATCACCGTCTTCTCGCCCGACGGCCACCTCTTCCAAGTGGAGTACGCGCAGGAGGCCGTGAAGAAGGGCTCGACCGCGGTGAGCGGCGGGGCCTGCGCGCCCGGCGGCGGCCGGAGGAACGGCCCGGGGCGCGGGGCTGGGCGGGCGCGGGCGCGGGCGCGGGGCGCGGGCTGGGCTGCCTCCGGCTGGGTCGCCCAGGTCGCTGTGGCGCGGTGGTCGCTGGAGACGCCCCGTGGCGCGAGCCGGAGAGAGGACGCTGGCGTGGAGGAGGGGCGCGTGGAAGCGCGGCGGGCGGCCGGCTTCCTCCCGGGCCGAGCGTGCTGTCCCGTCCGCCGCGGCGCCAGCTCGTCCCGCCCGGCCGGCCATCTTGCCCTCCGCGCGGCCGGGCGGCCGGGGGCGGCGCTGCGACGCGGGCGGGCCGCGTTCTGGGGCCCGGGACTCAGGCCGCTCCCGCGCGGGGACTTCCCGCCGGGAAGAGAGCTGTCGACTGGCCCCGGGGAGCTCGGGGGGCTCGGCGAGCCCGGCGGTCCCCGGTGACCCCTGGTGCACCTCGGCCGCGCCCCGCTCCCCCAGGGCAGGGTGCTGCCGCCCCATTGTCCCTGCCACCCGCTTCGCCTTCCTCCTTGGCGGTAATAACTGAACATGCATGACGTCTTCCAGACACCCGGCCGTTTTCTTGTCGGCGAAACGCGATGGTTTTCTCCCCCCGGTTCTTCAGAGGCTTGAGCTGGCAGAGGAAGCGGGCGCGGGGCCCTGGGGGCGGGGGTCTGCGTTTTGGAGCGTTTTTATTTCCTGAATCTGCTTTGAATTCAGATCCCAAAGTCCGTTTTGCGATGTGACTCAGCACTGAGCACGGGACAGGAGTCAGCCGGAGCCCGCCAGCTCGCCGGGCGCTGTGCGTCAGCCAGCCTCGTCCCCGGCCCGGCCGCCCGCCCGCCCGCTCCCCGGGGCTTTGAAGGTTACCACTCACAGAAGGCCCTGAAGGCCCACGCACCGTGGGCTGCCCTCGCACCCCAGGGCGTCAGGCACCTGAGGCTCATCAGGGGAGACTAAGGTGCTGCCGCGTTAAGGCAGAGACCAGCGGTGCTGCCAGACATCCTGGGAGAGTGCCCCCCACCCCCGTGAGGGCTGGCCGAGCCCCACACTGTGGCTGAGAAGGCTGACACCGAATGCCGCTGCTGCGCGTGGCTGTCTCGTTGCCAGGGTTGTAGGGTTAAGGGGCCGTGTGCTGTCCATGTCTTAACACGCAGCCACACACGGGGTCCCACAGCCAGGGGCAGCAGTTGGCCTCCCCGTGGTGGTTGGCTAGCTGCCAGAGCCCAGCTGTGCCCGTGGGTATGCAACGGTGCGGGGCAGTGGGCTTCGCACGACCCCCACTGCGGAACCCCGCTTGCAGAGCGTCTGGCCTGCGTGCCGGGCTCGGGCCGATCCTCTGGGTGGGAGCGCCTGGCCGAGGCGTGTTACCTCGTGTCCTGCCTGAAACCACGAGTCGGCATTCTGGGTGCTGTGCCGGAACGGAAGGTGTCGTGGGTGCTGTGCCGCGTCCGCTCCGGGTGCCCGTGTGGGCGGAACCTCCGGCCGCCTTCTGAAGGCCCTTCGCTCTCGTGGAAGGTCGGCGTTCGAGGGAAGGACATCGTGGTGCTCGGGGTGGAGAAGAAGTCGGTGGCCAAGCTGCAGGATGAGCGCACGGTGCGCAAGATCTGCGCCCTGGACGACAACGTCTGCATGGCTTTTGCAGGTGAGTCCTGCCAGCCCGGCCACCTGGCGGGCAGCTCGGTGAGCCGGTCTCCACAAGTGGCTTTGGGCTTTTACGAAAAGGGCGTCGGTTTGGGGAGCGGCTCGGCACCCCAGGCGGTAAGTGAACGCGCACTGCCAGGGTGAGAGCTGCGACCTCCACTGCTGCGTCAGGGTGGGTCTCGCAGGAAACCAGACTTCCCTCCACCACCTGCCCGGGAGCCTGTGCTTAGGGGTGCCGGTGACATAGTGACCTACCGGCCTCGTCACCCACTGGCCTCGTCGTAAATGGGGTTTGGAGTGGTTGTCACACACCCAGTTTTCGGAGACGCATCCTCCTGCCAGCCGCTCGGAATGACCCCAGTGCTGGGCATCAGGGTGCATGGCGTGGGCCATCCTCAGGGTGGCCCAGGCCGGACTCTCGTCTATCTGCAGGCCTCACGGCTGACGCAAGGATCGTCATCAACCGGGCCCGAGTGGAGTGCCAGAGCCACCGGCTGACAGTAGAGGACCCGGTGACCGTGGAGTACATCACCCGCTACATCGCCAGTCTGAAGCAGGTGGGTGGTGCCGGGACACTGCCCCTGCTCCGTGCACACGCGCGCCAACTGCGTGTCCACTCGCGGCTGCCCCTTCAGGGGCACTGCGGCAGCTGCCTTCCGCTGTCTGCGCAAGCCGTGTCCGGCAGCCGGGGGCCCGAGCCTGCCTCCAAGTGACGGCCCGCGGGCTTTGGAGCCGCGCGTGCTGTGCTCGTGAGGCAGCTGTGACGCGTGTCCCTTTGCGAATGGAAACGCAGACAGGACAGCAGGATGTTGAAAGCTGTTGGCTCCTTTAGTCTTCAAACTACCCAAACTCCGAGAGTGGCTTTTAGGCCTGCAGAGCTCAGCCCTGTGCGGCGGGGCCGGCCTGGCCCATGGCCTTGACCTCTACCTCTTCCTCCCCCGCCAGCGCTACACGCAGAGCAACGGGCGCAGACCGTTCGGCATCTCGGCCCTAATTGTGGGTTTCGACTTTGACGGCACCCCCAGACTCTACCAGACCGACCCTTCGGGCACGTACCATGCCTGGAAGGTGAGGCCCTGTACTCTGGGAGGGCCCGGCTCGCGGGCCTGGGTTGGCCTGGGCGCTGGCTGGCTGCCCCACACGGCGGGTGCAGAGCCCACTAGTCGCCCCGTGTGCAGGTCAGGACAGCTGGGTTGGGGTGAGGACTTAGGCCCCGGACATGAGGTGAGATCACCCGCGTGCCCATCAGAGCCGCAGTGGCCCCAGCGCCCTGGAGATAGGCTGCCTCACACGCTTCCTTTCAGGCCAACGCCATAGGCCGGGGTGCGAAGTCCGTGCGCGAATTTCTGGAGAAGAATTACACGGACGAAGCAATTGAAACCGACGGCCTGACCATCAAGCTTGTCATCAAGGCTCTGCTAGAGGTGGGGCTTCTGGCGGGTGGGCTGCGAGGGCTTCAGGTGCCGGGTGCGCCATCCTGCGCCGTCACCGCTGCTCGCCTGAGGCCGGAGCTCTGCCAGTCATTGAAAACCGGGGAGGTGGCTGGGCACTTTGGCCTTCGGGGGGGCTGGCAGGTGAAGCCAGAGGCAGAGGGGTCATTAGAAGGCCAGGCTGGAGCCACACGTGGTGGCTGCTGTTTGGGGGTGGGGCCGTGTGGGCACCCCAGATGACCTGGCATGGTGACATGGGGTCAGAACGGGTCTTTGCATCTGCCCGTGAGGCAGCTGGGCTGCAGGGGGCGACACAGGAGGGTGGCTGACGCTCCCCTTCCCTCCCAGGTGGTGCAGTCGGGCGGCAAGAACATCGAACTTGCCGTCATGAGGCGAGATCAGCCTCTCAAGGTAACGGCTGGATGGGTCTTCCCCTCCCAGCGTCCAGTGGGGGTTGGGGGCACATAGGGCCCCTGTGCCGGGACTTTACAGGGTGGTGTGGGCAGGGACACCACTGACCCGCCAGAGGTGGCGCTCGCGGGTCTGGGTGGCGGGGACAGACCCGAAACTCCTCTTCGGTAGATTTTAAATCCTGAGGAAATCGAGAAGTATGTTGCGGAAATTGAAAAAGAAAAAGAAGAAAACGAAAAGAAGAAACAGAAGAAAGCATCATGACGAATCTCGCTTGTCATTTTTAAGCTCCGATCACGGGTTCTGAAAAGGACGTGCGGGTGCCTCCGTCCATCCGCCTGTACTGCTGCCGTACCCTACAATAAACGCCCGCTTTTAACCTTGTCTCGACGTGTCCTTGGCGTGCCTGGACCCCTCCCCAGAGAGCCAGTCAGTGCTGTCGTGGGAGGCCGCTCCTGAAGCCGGCCACACCGTGCTCAGCCCTCAGGGCTCTGAGCCAAGTCCCTGGTCGACACGGGGACACGAGCAGAAGCAGCTCGGTTTGCTCAGCAGGTGGGGCAGCGACCACGCCCAGAACCACCAGAGATGGAGGCTTTCTGTTCCGTGGGCCTCTCCTCCCACCGGCTTCTCACCAGAAAGGCCAGCGGTTTCACTTACATGAAAGCTGTGACGATACCCGCCTAGCTCCTGCCCTGAGAGCTGCTTGCGTTTCTGGTGTCCCCGCCGCGGGGCTCTGCTGCCTACAACGCCCCTGGGTTCTTCAGAGGCACCCGTGCCTCCCCCGAGGAGCAGAGGCCCAGAAACATCTTAAGCTCAGCGTATCGTGTATAATTATCAAAGTGGTGGTGAGCTGAAAAATAAGGTTGCTCACAGGTGGCAGACTGGGATTCTCTGGCAGGGAGTCACCCGATGGCCACCACGAGTCACCTAGCTGGCCTAGCCTGAGTGCCCCGACAGCTGTCCCAGCGTGCCCACGACAGGGCAGGGTTTGTATTGGGCCAGGAAGCTGCCCAACAACGGAAGAACCTGTTCACCGGCATGAGCACGGGCACCAGGTCCTGCGAGCTGGGCAGCCCGGAGAGGGAGGGTAGTCGAGCTTCCTGGGCCCGCCTGCTGCCTGTCCGGCTGTGTTGACTTGGGCAGGCTGGAGACAGGGACACTGCTGGCTGAATGGCCGCAATCCTCAGCGATGGCTTTTAAAGTCACCTGGAGCCCGAGTGATGCTGACTGCGTCCACCTGGCACCCGGCAGACCTGTGTGGCTACAGCCGGGGCCCAGCGTGCACGAGTGCCCGGAACCCGCCCCGGGGTGGCCAAGGGCAGCTGCCGAAGCGGGGTCACCCGGACAGCCCGAGCAGGTCCCAGGGCTGCAGGCGGGGCCAGCTCCCGGGCCTGGCCGGTCCCGCCGGCCTGTCAGCGCGCCAGCTGCGGGACTGAGCACCTGCGTGGGGTGGGTGTCAGATGGTATGTGACGAGGCAGACAAGACGACTTCCAGAGCAGTTTTAAAGGTCTGCATGTTTATTTATAATTACAATTTACAGAACCCCCACAGAGCAGCCCGGAGCTATTCTCTAATTCTTAGTAGTGAAGTCCTACAAAAATAAACCCAAGTTTTTACAGCAACTCAATACAGAACTAAAACCTCAGCTAGTTGAAGGATGAGTTAGAAGGTGCTCACTCACGTTCCCGAGTGCCGGCCGCCCGGGCGCATGCTCTGCTCGCACGAGGTCTGTGTCACTCATGCAACAGGTCCACGTCCCCGCCCGCCCTCCACCCACCGCAGAACCGACGCTATGCAACTACACACAGTGGAGACAACGCTCGGTCCACCGACCTTGCGAGACAAGACAAGACTGGCTCACTTCCAAGAGGCGAGACACTGACCAGTGCGCAGCCAAGTCCTACATGGACTGGCCAGGCCTGGGATGGCAGGGAAGAGGGCGGGGGCCGCTGGAGACTCTGCTGGACTCCAATCCCCCACCCAGTCTCCAGGGAGGCCAGGCTCTGTGTCACAGACCGCTCCCAGCAGTCGGGGCCCTTCCTCTGCCCCAAGCGCTTCCCTCCCTGCCAGCCGTCCACCCTGACACCCCACGGGACGTCAGTGATCAGGTTTGCCTATCAGCATGATCCACGGGATGCTCACCTTCCTTGCCTGTGGCCCACCCGCACCCACACTGGCCCCGCCAGGCTGTGGAGACCCCACTCGTAGTGGGGGCGCCAGGCCAGCAGCACCGGGGGCTGCACTGGCTGCCACGTAGACCAAATGAGATTTGGTTCACTTTAAAGTCAAAGCTGTCCAAACAAATTAAAGTCAAGTCAGGTTTTCACTCTGGAAACCTTTCTGCAAAACACAAAACCTTTCTGCACGCTAGAGGAGGAAGAGGTCAAGAGACCGCGGAGGCCCCCACGAGTGTTCTAACTCAGCCACGTTCAGTTCAGTTCAGTTCAAACGTAAGAACAGTGTGGGCTCCACACCAGGAATGAAGCAGCCTTGCGGTCAGTGCAGCGACTCCCAGCCCCTCGGGCACGACTTCGCTTCGTGCTGCTGCCCAGGCGCCTGCGGGAGACACGGCAGTGGCCACTCCGCGCCGTTGTCCTCGAGCCGGACATGGGGCGGGTCTGACGCAGAACGTGAGGCGCCCCCACATAAGGCCAGGGCCCCCCCACTTTCCACCACGCCCCAGTGACAACCCGCGGCGCGCAGGACGGAGGAGCAGCACAGGGCACAGCCTTCAGGGTGCAGACTGGCAGCAGGGACAGCTGAGAAGGAGCAACCTGCGCGGTGACCCTACCTCCTGGCCGGGGGCCCGACAAGCCTGAGGGCAGATCCCAGGGTCAAGGCTGCTGCTCACTGAAGACTGCATGGCTCCCACGTGCCCACCCCGGTCCTGAGGCCCCAGCGGCCCCAGCACTGCCGAGCCCCACTCACCTGGTGCTCACACCCTGCCGGTGCCGGCTCTGTGCGAGGTTGAGTTGCGACGCGCTGAACCAGTGCCGGTGCCCCTGCCCCCTCGAAATCCACCCCGGAAGCTGCGGCCACGGAGAAACCTTCCCGACACCCCGAAGGTCTCTGTGTTCAGTTTCCTCTCCTCGGCCCATGTCGTGCGCCTGGAACTGACAGACGTGGTGTGAGAAGCTGCCCGCAGCCATGCTGACCGCCCCGGCCTGCTCGCCGAGGACCCAGGCATCGCCCACAGGGGCCATCAGGGACCTTCCAGGTGAGCAGCCTCCAGCTAAGGGGCACTGGGTGAGGAGCAGGGTCCCCAAAATATGCCCCTGCACTGACTCCGCACCGCCCCCGCAGCCCTCCTCGCTGTGCGGCCGACAGCGGCCTTCTCCGGCGAGGACCCCACGCGGCTCCTGCCTGCAGCCTTTCCAATGACAGCAGCTGCGGCTCGACAGTCACCTGCAAACAAAACCAGCCCCGGGACCCTCCAGCAGGGTCCATCCACAATGACCTCAGGCTCGGAACCGACACGGAGCCCCAAGCTACAGGAACAGGTGAAAAGCTCCTTGGCTCTGGCCTCTGAAGGCGCGCAGGTCACACGCCCCTAGGTTTGAGTCCCGGGTCTAAAGGAGACACGACGCACTAAAAATGCTTCCTCCTCCTCCCTTTGCCCGCCTGCCCGCCCGTATTCCTGCCTGCACCCTTTTCAAAAAGCAAAAAGGACACACAGATGACCCACAGGCACATGCAAAGATCGGCCTCATCTGTTATCTGGGAAATGTGACGGCGGGGACTCGGAGAGGAGGAGCTGTGTGCACTGCAGGTGGGGGTGTGAGTGAGGGGCCATTATGAAGCAGAGCTGAGAGTCCCCAGAAGAGTAAGCAGGAATCTCGTGTGATGCAGACGACCTCCCTGCTTCTGCGGGCCTCCGCAAACACACTCTGGCCAGAGAGAAGCAGCACTGCTCCCCGCAGCACGACAACAGCCAAGAGCTGCTGACAACCGAAGTGCCCATGACAGGTGAGCGGCTGAAGAGGCGATGGGTCGCTTTCCTCGCCTGCAGCCCACCCACCAGCTCCAGCACCCGGACCCCGCCTGCCAGCCCTGCTGACAACCTGTGCTGCCCCGTAGGGTGTGCCGGCCTCACCCTTCAGCCCGCAACCACCCGGCCCCTCCGGGGACTGTTCGGCCCCACCACCAAGCAGCCCGCTCCTTGAGGCTCCTCAAGTGCGTGGATGCTCACGGTTATGTAATGAAGTTTCTCGTTTTTCTCAAGACGACAGTAAAGCCCGGTCACTGGAAACGTAGTCAGTCTGACCCGAGGGCTACTCAAGTCTGAAATACACAACCCGCTTTCAAACCTTTACATGAAGAGCGTGATGACACTGCATGCTGACTGAGGCGGTATTTTGGATCGATTCAGTTAAACCTACAGAAAAGTTACAACACACACAGCGGAAGACCACACGGCTATTATAAATAGATGACATCCTGCCATCTGCAGCAGTGGATCTAGAGAAAATTACACTTAGTAGGTCAGGAGAATGATCTCACTCCTGTGATCAAACCAACCAAATCAAATTAGTGGCGACCAGAAGGGGACCGGGCAACTCAGATAAAAGGGGTCAGTCAGAGTAAGGGCAGAACTGACCTGGGGAAAATGCACACCTGAAACCGGTATAAAGGTTCCTTCGGTAACATTCAACAACTAGGAAAAGTTCACACAAGCACGCTGCAGCTTCCGTGTGCAAACCCCTTGTCTGGCCACCTTCACGGCTGGGTCCACACCATGCCCAGCCCGACACCGGGACCCCGGCTTCCCCCACAGCACTCAGAATCAACGCAGTGGTCACTGAGACCCACGAAGCCACACCTGGCCCTCCCCGCCCTGGCCGCTGGCTCCCGGCCTACACTCGACCACCACAGAAGTATCCTTCATTCACCCATGGCTCCCCGTCAGCCACTCAGTGCCCCGCCCCGCCAGGCTCCCCCTCCCTGGCATCTGTCCTTCTGTCACCCAGTCTCCCTCTACAGACAGGTCAACAGTCGTTTCTGCTGTCCTCAGCGCCACACAAGGCACCTGCCTTCCTGCGACCCTGCTCCCAGGGTCTGCTGCCGGGGCCAAGAGCAATGCCCACAATGGGTTCCCTGGCCTCACGCTGGCCAGACGCCCAGGTGGAAAACCAAATGTCACCATGTCACTCAGCAGGGAAGGATGGGGTGAAGTCAGCCTTTAATGGGAAAGGACAGTGAAGCCAAGACAGAAGCAGACAAGCCCTTGGGTGCCCGGGGCCACCAGAGCTCCCGCGCACCTGCCGGAACCAGACTGCCCGCCCAGCACGGGCGCGGGGCTGCCTGCAGATGCTGGGCAGAGGCTCAAGCGCGCCCAGCCGGACGTCCGGGGCAGACCGCCAGGCCTCCGCGGGTGCGCACCTGGTTTTCAGCTCGGAGGAGATGTTGTCGAAGAAGGACTTGGACTTGTCGTAATAGCAGTTGGGCCCCAGGTGGTCCTCCTCAGCAGGGGCCTCAGCACTCGGGGTCACCGCTGCTGCCGGGTCCTTCTCTCCCCCCTTCTCCACCTTGTCATCTGCACAGAAGCAGGGCACCAACGCGCTAGGACACAGGCAGCGCATCGGGAGCCCCCTCCTGACTCAGCGTCCTGTCCCCGGAGCCGGGCCCCCTCCCACTGTCTTCCTGAACTTGCTCTGCACGCGCCGGGGGGGAAGGAAACGTCCAGGCGCGACTCAGACCTTTGAAATTCAATTTCCTCTTGAACTCTTTGTCCAGCTCCTCCCGGTTGAACTGGGCATTCGCACTCTCGAAATCGAAGTCGCCCTCGAACTTGATCGTGTTCTCTTTGACACCTGTCGGGCGGTTCTGCCCTCTGGAGCGGTTCCTCGTCCGTCTGTTCCCTGAAGGACAAGGACGGCATGGCTGTCAGCCAGCACCCCAAGTTCCCTTCGTGCGAGATGACAAAGGGACCGAGCACGGGGAGGCAGCCAGAGCCCCGGCGCCCGAAACCGGCACCCGAGGGGAAGCGGGGGCACACAGAACCACTGCGGGGGGCGCCATCCCGGAGCACGCGGCGACAGCTGTTACCTGACCGCCGCCGCTGCGGCCGTCTGTTTTCGTCGTTCACCTGCCCCTGCGTCTGCACAGCCGCGGGCGGAGCTACATCTAAGGCGCAAAAGGGGAAAGTGAGGCAAGCACCTACACCGCAGGGACATGGGACCACCGCAGGGCGCGTGCGGGAGGGGGCCCGGGGAGCTGCAGCGAAGCCTGCCTGCCAAGCGCGCGGGGCCCAGAGGGGGCGGTTCAGTCACGAGGTGCTGGGTAAGGGCCTAAGTACCGCTGGTGGCCTTGCTGCTGGGCTGGGCCGGGCGACCGTTGAGCTGCGTCCCGGAGGCGCCCTTGTTGGGTAACAGCTTCCTGGCAGTCAGAGAATCAGCAGAGCCAGTCTGGACAGCCTGCTCCACCATGGGGCTCTTGCCGGCCGGGACGGATGGAGAGCCAGCTCCTGAGTCGGGAAGGGAAGGAAGGTTTGCACTGGAAGAGGAGCGTCTCACCCAGCAGTCCCTCCTCTCTGTCCGGCCCAGCGGGCACCCACAGGCTCTACCTGTCCAGGTGCAACACGCCGGCCACACAACAGCAGCGGAATCAGGCAGTTTAGAAATGGTTTTCCAGAAAACCTCACAAACGCTAACTGAGGAGCTCTGAGGTCCCAAGACGCTAGTGACTGCCCGTCCGAACACCTGTTCCGTTCTGGCCCACGCTGGGGGAGAACCATCCCAGAACCATCCCAGCCTGGAGTCTTCTGGGAAACGCGTGGTCAGGCTTTAAATTCCAGAACGCTGCCGTTCTTACTAGGGCATACTAAAAAGCAAGACGAGCAGCGAGAGCCGATGCCAGAGAAACAAAGTCACTGCCGGACAGCCAAGGCTCACTGCGTGGCCAACGGGGGAAGGGGTCGCCGCCCTGAGCCTGCGCCTACGACGACGCTGCCCTCCCAGCCCCAGTACCGGACGGCTCAGAGCCAGGCCTCGGGAGGGCCACCCAGGAGCCGCTGCAGCAGGAGAGAGGGGGCTGGGCCCTTCCCGTCAGGCCTTCTGCCTGGCAGTCCTGGGCCAGGTGCTGTCTAGAGGGGAGTAAGGGCGCAACCTGGTGGAGCAACAGATGGGCGCATCCACGTGCACCCTGAGGTCCCGGGTTTGCATCCCAGGACGGACAGGAACCACTGGATGCACAACTAAGTCAAATAAAGCACTTCTTCCTCTCTCTTCCCGCCCACCTCTGCTCGCCTCACTCCTGCCTGCACCTTTCCGCAAGAAACGTGAAAGCAGCAACGTGGGCCTGTGTGGAAGCGAGGGGTTGAGAGACAAAATGAGCCCTGACCCCGGGCTAGCTGCTCAGATGAAGCCGGCACACACTGGACAGAGACGCTCCCTACGGCCCGACTGGCGGCACCCTCCCGGGCAGACTGGCACTACGGTGCCCTCTACGGGACGCTGACCTAGCTGCCCCCCACCCCCCCAGCTCAGCCCCTAGCGAGGCGTCCCTGGCCACCGCCTGACTTCCTGTGCACACGGCCACCCGTCACCCATGAGACAAACCAGGTCAACTCTCGCCCGAGCGCACTTCTCAGCCCAGGGCCCACGGCCACTGACCCCGCTGACGTCACTGAGAACTCAGACAGCGACACGTGCGAACGAGCAGGCTGACGGCAGCGCGGTGCTGCCACGAGGCCCCGGGAAGCTTTGTGGGCCGACGCCGCTCCAGCGCAGGCAGCAGGGAGCCGGACTTGCGTGGCACATCTAGAAAGGCCAGCGCCCCCAGGTGCCGCCGCCCTGGCGACACACGGCACACACCGCCGCCGAGCCTCTCAGCGGGCACAACTCCGCTGGCTGCCCAAGGGAGGTGAGCTGCAGTGACCGATGTGCTCCCGGAGGCTGGCACGAGCACGGTTCTGGGGAGTCCCTGCGGCCCCGGAGAAGGCGCTCAGGAGCGGCAGGAACCCCTGGGGCTCGGCTCCCTGCGCAGACGAAGCTCCGAGCGGGCCGGGCGAGGGGCGCGACAGGCACCCGCGGGTGCTCTCTACCCCTTCACGCCACACGAGGGAACAAGTCAGGAGCACACGGTGAACCAAACGGACGCTGCTCGGCTGAGCCCGGGCTTAGCGCGTGGTCCGCTCCGGCTACCGCCATGTGGTCCACGGGTTTACCCCCTGCTCCCCGGATGCTGGCAAGACAGCGTGCAGTTCTCCAAGACTGCCGTTACCCTTGGGAGGGAGCTGCTGTGGCTCTGAGGACATGTCAAGCTCTGACACAGGCTGTGGAGATGGAGAAGAACTAGGGCTGGAAGCTGCGGCTGAGGCTGGAGGGCTTACCAACTTCTCTAAAGGAAGATAAAGGAGAAAAGAGCACACAGAGAGTACACACGTAAGTGAGGAGGTCTTGTCTCGTGTCCGGCAAGCTTGGAAAGAGCCAAGCAACCTCTCATGAGACGCCTGCCCATGCAAGTATCTTCTAGAAACCAACCAGGCTGGAGAGGGCACCGCCACACCAGAAGCAGGAGGCGCGCCTCAGTCCCACTGTCCTGGCGCAGCCCACACGGGGGCGGGGGAGGGGGCACCTGCTCCTCCCCTGGGTGGAAGCTGCACCGCTGCCCGGGGCCAGGCCACAGTGCCGGGCACGCTCAATTCCAGGGCCAGGGGACCTGGGGGAGACTTAACTTTTGAGCAGCGATGACAGCAGACGGGGAGAGTACAGAAAGGGCGGTAAGACTAAACTTTCACGCTCAAACTTACAGACGTTACAACTCATCTGTAACGACACATCTGTTACTTCTCTGGAGCAGATGTACGACTTCTGTCCAGACCCAGGTTGACATTTCACATAGATTCGGGTAAGTTTCATCTGGTCCCAAACTTAAGAGCGCTGCCTGCTTCAGGCTCACTGAGCAGCCACTAGGCATCCTAACCAGGTGACTTGTGCTGAATGACAGATTCTTAAGGACAAGCGCTAGGATAGGAGCCGGCCAAGACAGAGGCGAGGTCCCCACCCCAGGGTCTGTGGCCCGCTTCCTGGAGGTCACAGCAGTTTTCCAGGGTAGCAGGTTTACTTACCTAGACCCAGGGATGCTGCGTACTGCTGGCTGAGCAGGGAGCTGGCGGCCAGCTGGCTGTAGGGCGGCATCCCTCTGAAAGGGCTATAAGGCACGTGTGGCTGGAAGGAGGCGGCCGAGCCCAGGGAAGACTGGGCCAAGAGACACAGGTGAGAGCAGCGCAGGGCCACAGGGAGGCCCGTCCGCGGTGCACCGGAGGCTTCCAGGTGGGCCTGCCTTTCCCACCTCTCCTCCACCCTAGCCCCACCTGCGCGCACTTCTTACACCATCTCCTCACTCCAGCACTTCCTCCGGCGCCCCGCCAGGCCTGGCACTAGATAGCCAGCCTCTAGGGGCAGAGAATGGTTCAAAGCTGTCTGGCCTGCCCTCAGGTACGCTGCTGCTGTCCCCCGAGGAGACCCCACTACTCCCGCTCCCTTCAGGAGACTACTTCCTCTCAGTTCCCCAAAGCCTGGCTACGATTCCCTCCTCTCCTGAGTCTGAGCACCTTCCCTACACCTTCAGAAGTCAGTACTGCGACAAGGAGTGCCCAGACCCACAGGAGCCAGCAGTTTAGTCTCCAGGGCCCACTAGTGACCCTGGCAGGGCAGCCCCAACGCAGCAGACAGCAGGCACCTGGCATGGAGCCCGCCCATGTCCACCCCAAACACCGGGAACTAAGTCCTGCTGTCCCTGCTCGCACCTGAGGCCGCTCTCTTCAGACCCGCCCACCCGGAATGAAGGCCCAACAGTGATCCCCAAGCACCCCAGGTCCAGCAAGGCTCCACATGCCGCCCGTGGCCCCTCTCACACGCTGACAGCCTGGACAAGTGTGAAACCACTCTCACGACAGTGAGGCTATCCCTCGAACTGCGCCCTCTGGCCACTCAGCAGACACTACGACGGCAGGGCCCTGGGCCGGAGCAGGGGGCACTTACCTGCACAATGGCAGGGTCCTGAGGGAGTGAGTGCTGCGCCTTGGGTGGCTCACACACAGTGATGTCTTTGATGTCACTGCCCCGGAAGATGATGTACTCGTAAATCTCCTCTCTCGGAGGAGCAGGCCGATCCGTGGGACGGTCTTCAGTGCCAAAGGACCTCACTTGGAGCGAGAAAGACGAGAGTAAGTGTTGCTTCTGGCAGCTCTGCAGCCTCCTGGGACTGGCAGCAGCCGGGCGCCACCAGCGGTGTCCACGTCTCACTGACCGTCCAAGCCGTTTTGAGACCAATACCTTGAGGAACCCCGTCGCCGAAACGCCCCAAATTCCGGTCACAGAAATGACAAAGAGCAAGTTCAGGGCTTAGCAGACTCCCAAGCTCTACTCAATGCAACGCGGAGATGAGAACCAGGTTTGTCCCTGAGCGCCTGATCCGTCAGACCCACATGCTCCACAGCCCCCAGCTGCCTTCCGCCTGAACCCTCCGCGCATGTCACCCGGAGTCCTTGTTACGGAGCAGCTGGGAAGCTGAACGCCCTCCTCACCTGCCACCCACCAGCAGCCTGCAGTGGCTGCTACAGAAACAATGGGAGCAGGGAGCCCCAGGACGCAGGCCCACAGGCCACCTCTGTGGCTGCCCTAGAGAGTTCGCTATCAACACGGACCCACAGGCACCGAGGAGGGTCACTGAGCCTCTCCTTGGGCATCAGGGCTGCGAGCAGCTCCCGCTGAGGACCGGGCTGCTCAACCTCCTGGAACACACCCGGCCCGCTCCAGGCGGTCACACGTGGAAGCCTTTGGAACAGCGCTGGCCCTGACGTAGGCACGGGAGGGGGGCCCTGACGCGTGAAGGCCTGGCACAGCGCCTCCAGCCTAACCAGTCTGTCAAACAAAAGGGCGCTGCAGACCTGACTCCCCTGGTACTTTCTCTACCAGGCAAGACACTAGTCATCTTCCCTGAAGGAGAAAAACAAAGAAACTCCGGGGCCACAGCCGCCCCAAGAGCTAAGCCAGACTGCGGGCTGTGCAGCCACAGCAGCACGGCCACTTTCCCCGGGCTCCCTCCAGGAGCTGGTCACAAAAGGGTAACCTGTAACGTGGAGGCAGGGAGCGGCCGTCTAAACCGGGCTGGGGCACCCCGCTGCACTCGGGACGTTGTCCCGGCAGGAGGTGCCACGAAGACCAGGCATTCGCTCAGCTCAAGGCCAACTACTTAATAGGTTCCAGCAGAGCTCGCGGACTCGCGTTTTCTCGCCCCAGACTAAGGGCGAGGCCCCGGGGAGACTTGGGCCCCTCGCCCCGCCCCGCCCCGCCGGCCGCCCCCTCCGCTCTCTGGCAGGTGGGCAGGAAGCAGCCCACCCCCACCTGCGGGGGTGGGCGCGCGGGGGCTGGGCGCCCCTCCTCTCCACCCCAACCCGGGGCTGGGGGGGCGGGCCGCGCACAATAACGCCGCTGGCCCCGCAGGGGACCATTGTCCGGGCCGGGAAAGGGGGCCCGGGGACAGCAGCCGGAGGGGGGAAAGAGGCGGGGGCCGCTCCGGGGGAGATGGGAAGGGCGGGGTCGTCCCGGGAGCCGACGGGCGGGGGCGGGGTCGCCAGGGAAGGGGGTGGGGCGGGCGGCGTCCCGGGGAGGAGGGCGCTGGAGGCGGGGGTCGCCGGGGACGGGGTAGGGGCGCCCCGGGAGCCGACGGGCGGGGTCCCGGGGAGGACATTGGAGGCGGGGGTCGCCGGGGAGGGGGGAGGGGCGCCCCGGGAGCCGACGGGCGGGGTCCCGGGGAGGAGGGCGCTGGAGGCGGGGGTCGCCGGGGACGAGGGGCACCCCGAGAGCCGACGGGCGGGGGCGGCGGCCCCCGGGGGAGCGGGTCTCAGGGGGGCGGGCCGGGGCCCCGGGGAGGGCGGTTGGCGCCGCGGCGCTACCTTTGGCGAGCGCCACGGTGGAGTTGTCCGTATCGATGGTGTAGAGGATGCCCTCGTAGCGGATCTGCGCCTTGGAGATGAGGCTGATCTTGCTGCCCAGGTACGGGGTGCCCGAGGAGCCGCTCATGGCGGCGGCCGCCGGCCGGCCCGCTCGCCCCCACGCGCTCGCCCGCGCCGCCGCCGCCTCGGCTCGCCTCGCCGCCCGGAGGCCCGCGCGGGAGCCACCAGCGAGCTGCGCGCGGCCGGGGGCTCTGAGGGGAGCGCGGGGGGGAGGGGCTGCTGCAGCCACATCCGGGGCCTGGCGCCGCGACGCTCCGCCCCCGCACGCACGGCGCCCATTGGCTCGCCGCGCCGGCCGCCCTTTAAAGATGGCCGCGCCGCCGGCCTGGGGACGGGCCCGTGCGCCGCGCCTGCGCAGTGAGCGTCTCCAGCCGGGGCGGGCTGTCCCGTCTCCCCGCACCCCGCCCCTCGGCGGACTCCCGGCGCGCCTCGCGCGGGTGGAAGCACGAGACCTGGCGGGCGGGATGGGGGAGGGGTGGGAATCGGGCGGGGTGGAGCGCGCGTGCGCGGGGCGGGGCCGCGGCGCGAGTGGGTCGGACCGGCGCTGCACGCCGCGAGCTCGCCAGTGTCCGCAGCTCGCTCGCTCTCCAGCAGTCGTGCGGCCGGACGGCCCCTCTGCTCTCTGCTCTGGGCTGCAGAGTCGTCCTGCCGGGGTGCTTCCCGGCCCGACGGTTCCCCGGGACGGGCGCGCTTGGGTCCTGCGTTGCAGGGAAAGCCGGGGACTCTCGGGATCCTCGGTTCTCGGGGTGAAAGCGAGGGGTGGCCCCGGTTCTTGTCCTGGGGGCGGGAGTGAGACCCGGGTCCCTCTCCTAGGGCCGTAAAGCGAGTGGAGTGCCCCGGGGTCCTTCTCCTGGGGACGAACAGTGGCGCTCGTCCCGGGAGCCCAGAGCGGGCGTGGGGTGGTGACTCGGGGCCCCGGTCCTAGGGGCCAAGAGCGCGGGTGGCTCGGGGTCTTTGCCCGGGAGACAAAGAGCGGGGCTTGTCCCGGGGTCCTTCTGGGGGAGAAGAGCGGCGGGGGTGGGAGACCCGGGTTCCCGGGGACGCGCTGGGACGACGGCGAGGAGGAGATTGGGGCCCCTGTAGCTGCGGGCTCGACGCCTCCGCCGCGTCAGGCACTAAATATAACGCGCTGAGAGCGTCGTCTCCCTTAGTGCTGCTCCTCCCCCAAGCCTGCGGTGGGTGGCTTTCCGCGTCCCTAAAAATAAACCCCAACGCGCCGCCGGGGCTCCCAGGCTCCGCTGACCCGGCCCAGCTGCCGCCTCCCGCAACTTCTCCCTGATGGGCGCAGACTGGTGGGGCCCTGGCCCCGGCCCGCCTAACGGGGCTGCCCGGCGCAGCACCGGGTGACTCCCGCACCCTTCTGACTTTCTGCTGGACCCAGCACAAGACGTCAGAGACCAACAGTGGGTTGTTGGAGTAACTTTAGTGTGTGGTGACATCCTGTAATGAAACACCCTGCGGCTCAGGTGCAGGCCGTGAAAAGCCTGAGCACCCGGATTCCATACCCAAGGCCTGGGGTTAAAAAATAAAATCAGTAAGAAAATAGCAGAAATCTGCACAGTGAAATGAGAAGCTATTGCCATGTGGAACATTGTAATAAAACGTGTAAACATACTCCTGTGGAGTGTTCCAGACACAAATGTGTGTGAGTGTCAGCTTCAGACAGCAGTGGGGGCTGGTGGCAGACTCAGCAGGCCCCTGACCTTTGTGAGGTCCCCTGGTCCCACCAGCACCCAGGGACCTCCAGGTGAGAGAGGACAGGAAGGGTCTGAGAAAAGGCACACAGAAGAAACAGTCTTCAAAATGTACCTGTTTGGGTTACCTGTTTTTCCAGGGCAGCCTTTCCCTTGGAGCACACCCCACAGAGCTAGTCCAAGCCCCGTCAGGGGTCCCTGCAGACCCGGACATTCTGGTCCTGGAGTGAGCAGGCTCCCCCTTAACATGGCGCCTCAAGGGCTGCTGAGCACCTCAGCCCCGTCCGGCCTGGTGGGCCCTGTCTCCAATGCCCGCCTTCCCCCACTTTCAAGGTGCAGAGGTCACACAGCCAAGCTCACAGGCACTAAGCCATTTCTGAGCCATAGTCCTCCTTTTGGGGGTTGGGCTTGCATTCTTCACTCTCAGGAGCTGGTTTCATCTTGGAAAGGGGTGCGAACGAGGGTGCATTTCCGGAGAACCCTCAGGTTCCTGGACATCGCTGCCCTGGGCAACTGCCAGGGCAGAGACTGAAAACACCCGGGTGTACGGGTCCAGGAGTGTCCATCCTGCACTCATCTCCTGCTGTCCTGCCCCAAGTGGAGGATGCTTTCAAAAGGACGGCAGCTGTGCCAGGACTTGAACTTGACCTCAGGGTCCAGTGGCGCGGCTTCCTCTCCAGACTGCGACTCGCCTACTCAGCATGTCCACCCTGCAGGGCCACGGTGGTGGTGACCCCTAGGTGGAGAAGGGGCTCTCTGCCCTGTGGAGGTGCCGGCTGCCTGCCCATCTGGCTGGTGATGTGAGGGCCCTGGAAGAGAGTGCCTGTGTCAGAGCAGCCAGGGACCAGGCCTGACACTGCTCTGCATCTCCATCTCCAGCGGGTCATGTGTCAGTGTCCTACAGCCGATGAGGGGGCACGTGACCCAGGAAGCCACCCTGTAGCTCCACATGCACCTGAGGCGGGTGACCCGCGACCACATACCACACACCACACACCCACAAACACCCTCCCACACCACACACACAACCACACACACTGCACCTGCTCTTTGAGCTCAGGAGCAGCTGGGAGGGCGCCCTGCTGTGAGCCTGACCCCGCCTTCCCTCCCTCAGCTCCAGCCCAGACCTGCTGGACACCTGGGCCCAGCTCCTCCTGGCTCAGCAAGCTCCTCTCCAGGGTCCAGGTCCCTCAGAAGGAAGCAGTGAAGGGGTGTGCCCTGCTGCTTAGTGGGTAAGGCCACAGACATTCCAAGTTCGCAAGGAGTCAGGTTCAAGACCTGGGCCTGGGGAAGCAACCAAGATGAACGACTAAATAAAATGAATAGTTCTTCCTCTTCTCTTCCTACCTGCCTGCCTGCTCATCTTCATTCCTGCCTGTTCCTTTCCTTTGAATAAAGAAAGCCCCCCAGTTTCTGGATAGCTGTGGTCTGTTTGCAGTGTACTCGGCAAGGCGCTAGCTCCTCGCTGCAGCATGGATGTGTCTCATAGGTTTCATTAGTGCCACTTTATTCTCCAGTGTCTCTTCTCGGTGTTGTACCTGATGTGATTACTGCTTTTTATTCATTGAATAAGATTATCCAATGGGACCATTCTGCTTTTTTTTTTTAAGGCCACGTGCAGCAAGAATGAAGGCAAGCAGGCAGGCAGGGAGCGAGGAGGAAGAAGCACTTCATTTTATTCAGTTCGTCATCACTGTTTCCCAGCCCAGGTCTTGAACCAAGGACCTGGGAATGCGTGGGGGCTGCACCTGGTTTAAATCGCTGGGCTACCAGGGTGCAGTCTGCTTTTGTTTCTTGGCCAGGAGCCCCTGGGTCCTGAAGTGTCGCGAGAAGACCGGCACGCCAAGCTCACCTTCGGTGCGCAGAATGAAAGGTCCCTGGGCGTCTGGGTCCACGTCGGCTGTGGGCATCTGGGTGCTTCCACCTCCCAGCTGCTATCGATGTGTGTCCGCCTTCACACGCGGATGCATTTCCCTTTCAACCTGGTTGAAGCCCAGGGGTGGAATTGCTTGGCCGTGTGGCCAGGTGCTCAGCACGGTTCTGTGCTGAGCGCTCGAGCAGCTGGCATAACGTGTTCCAGCCCCATGGCGCCACGGGAGGCGGATCCGCTGTGTGGCCTTACGGAGGCCTGGGGACAGCACGTGCGCCCTGCACTCCAGGACAGCAGTCACCTCCCAGGTCAGATGACGCCTCAGCACCACGTGTCCACTCTGTCACCCCTGCCTGAGGGGAGCAGGGCAGGCTTCTCTATGACAGGCCTTGGGGAGGGGCCTGGGGACCCTCTGGGGAGTTGCCACGCACTCAGCCGCCTCCGGTCCCTGGGAACGTGGGTGTGCAGCCCAGGAGCCCAGTCTTCTGGCCTGTTACCCCCACATCCTGCTCAGGGAGGAAAGACCTGTGCCGTACACACCCCGCGGGGAGCGCTCAGAGGGGACCCACAGCGGTGGAATCACAATTGCTGATTCCCTGGGGGGCCGCTCCAGCCTCTCTTCCTGGGGAAGGGTGGCGGGTTATCCTGTCATGGCCACCATCTGGGGTCTGACCTGGGCTCCCTCCCTGTCCAGCCCACACTGCTCAGTGTCCCCTCTGCAGGTCTTGAGGACCTGGGGGCGTAACCCACACCCTCACTCCTGAAAGTCTGAGCCTGTGTTACTGCTCCGCCCCAGGCTGGGGTGTGTGTGCACTCACAGTGATGGTTACACAGGCAGAATGTGTCCCTGGCGCCCTCAGACCCTGCCCTGCCGGCACCACCTCTGGGGACAGGTCCCTCCAGCCTGTCATCACTGGGTTATGCTGTGACAACTTTGCTTCCAAGCCTGGTGGCCTGGCAGGATGTGCAGACAGCTTCAGCCTGATGTCTCCAGGGGAAGACAGGTCCACGCTGTCCCCCAGGGACTGGCCGGCTCCCGACGGGGCGCGTCACCGTGTTTGCAGGCACCGCTGGTGCAGAGGGTCTGAGGGTCAGACTGTCACACATTCAGGTCCCCACCCCTGACCCTCAGTCCCCAGTGGGCCTGTCACCTACAGCCATGCCACCACCTCCAGTCCAGTGCCCTGGCCATCGCATGTGGGCCTGGACTTAAGTGCCTCTGCTCTTCCAGGGGCACTGAGGGGACTTTGAAGCTGCTAATGGGACAGGCTCTCACACTTAGCTCTCAGTTGTGTGCTAATTGCCCTCAGCTTGTCCTGATCCATCTCTAACTCAGTTAACAACCTCTTGTTTCACAGGTCCATCTCCCTGGGTTCACATACCTGAGGCAGCTTGAAGCAGGAGGGGCTGGCAGCCCCCTCTCAAGCCCCCACACCTCCTCCTGCCCGGGAAAAGGTCAGCAACCAACCAGGCTGTCCACCTTCCAGCTCTAGGCACAAGGTCCTCCTCACCACCAGCGGTGTGTAGTGGGTGGCAGCCCATCCTCCGCTGCTTTCTCGGACCGCTGGCCCCTCGTGCCGGCCCGTCGGGTCCCCAGGAGGCAGAGGGCCGCAGAAGTTTCCTGGAAGTCGTACCGTCGAAGGGAAAGGGAGACAGTAGGAACTCAGTGCCAGCCCGGGCGTCCCGGAGCACTTGGCCCGTTGGCGGGCCCCCCGAGTCGGGCAGACAAAGCTCAGCCGCAGAGGGGTCCTCGGAGAAGGTCACGAAGCCACCACACGCCACACTGCTGCTCACGTTGGCTCCCCAAGGGAGGAACAGATGACTTCCAGGGTCCCGAGGGAGGGACGGAGCTTGGCACCTTGGGTGTGAGAGCAGCGGGGATCCCCTACACTGCCCGAGAGTCATCTGAACGAGATTCTCACGGAGCAGAAACCTCCCCACAGGCCTGCAGGGGTGCCTGCACCGCCCCAGGCACCTGCGCACAGCGCCCTGCTTTCACCTCGAGTGCACTGCGCACAGGTCACGGTCACGCTTTAGACCGTAAGGACGAGCGCGCCCACGTGCCCAGCGTCCAGTTGAAGAAGTGAGGCAGGACTCGCCCCGTGGTGTGCGTCAGTGGCGAGGGTGGCCCTTGGTGCGCAGCCACCCTGCTGGCTCTTCTGAGTCTGGGTGTAATTGGGCCCCCCGGTCCCCCTGCTCCAGACTCTGTTTGGAGGCTGTTTTGTACCTTCGTTTGACAATGCTTAACTCTCATCCACTTCGTGTGTAGATCTTGTTTTTTTGAAGGAAAGGTGTAGCAGGAATGAAGACAAGCAGGCAGGCAGGACGAGGGGAGGGGGCAGCACTTTATTTTTATTTAGTTGTTCACACCAGCTGCTTCCCCGGGGCATGTGGCCTATGCGTCTCTCGGAGGTGACTGACTTAAACAGGGCTCCACCGGGATGTGCCACCTCTGTAGACTTTACACAGTGGTGGCAGGCACCTAGCTAACCGACGGTGATGCTTCACCCTCATTCCGTTTGCCAGACCATCCAGGGCGTGTCTTACTCCTGGCGTCAGCGCGCCCGTCTCCTTCCCGGCAAATACCTGGGTCTCCGAGTGCCTGAGGGGCACCTCTTGAAGCCTCTCCAGGGGTGTGCTGGTTGGCAGCATCTTCTTTGGTCACAACCTTGTTGATGACAGAATGGCGCTTCTTTGCAGGAAACATCAGTCAGGCCCAGACAGGAAAGATCCCAGACGCTTTCAAGCAGAGCTGCTTCCAGCCTGAGCCCCTCTTTGGTCTGCACACGGGGAAGGGGGCAGGTGTGACAGATCGGGGACCCAGTCTCCTCCCCCACTGAGGAGTCGGTATTGAAAGTTCGCCTTTTCCTAACTGGATCCCTGGTCTCTGCCTGCCGGCCCTCACAGTTCAGTCCATGTGGTGAGGCCTGCAAGTGTGAGCTACTGAGGAGTGCTGAGCACTCTCGTGGGCAAGGCTGGGTCCCTGGGAGTCGCCAATAAGTGGTCCACAAAGCGGGTTTATTTGCAAGCAGGAGTACGGCAGGGGAAGGGAAGGCCCTGCAGGGAGACTCCTCTGTCTGAAGGAGGAGTCAGCCCTGATTGGGAGGGAGCGAGGGCCCCGTGCGTGGGGGCGGCCCGGGGAGACCCCTGGGAGTAGAGTCTGAGGCTGCTTTGTTTGAGCCACCCCAGATGAAGGCCTTTAAACCATTCTTCTGCCACTTGAGGGCCCTGGGAGGGAGGGGCCTTCGGCCCTTCAGTGGACAGTGGACAGTGACCCTGACCTGAAGTCTCGAGCTGCGCCTGTTTTCCGAAGAGGCTTTGTTGTTCCCAAAGTGCCCGGG
>RJWH01004894.1:51680-92546 GCA_004363575.1 Solenodon paradoxus | reverse complement strand
TAACTACAAGTAAACAAAGATTGAAAGAGGTGAGGGTGCAAACCTCGTGGGTGTCTGTGGAAGTCAGGGCCAAGCAAAGAGAGTGGCATTTGCAAAGGCACTGAGTTCTGCACACCTGTGGCTTCTTTGAGGAGAAAAAGAAAGGACTCATGACTGGAGTAGGGGAGTATTGTTCTTACCGCGTGTCTGCAATGTCTTAGGGTTTTTCAAGTATTGACTTGTCCTCATGACAACCCTATGAACAAGGTGTGATTATTGGCTTCAGGTTGCAGATTTGGAAGTAAGACAGATCCATTAACTTTTTTTCTTAACTTAAAAAAACATAGAAAATGGAGCCAGAATTTGAATGTGTGCGACGTGTGGTAAGAGGAGTAAAAAAAATCAAAGATGCAGGGTTTCCCACCAGAATCACAGTGTGTTCACTCTGAGTGGGAAGGGACATCACAGGAATGGCATGAGATGATGTACATTGTGAAGGAGTCAGTCTCTGACTTCTGGGTGTTCAACAGAGTTTAACCAGGGAGGCTAGCTAGGAAGCTATTAAATTAATACCAGTGAGGTTGCCAAATCGTGAATTCTGATTTTTTTATGTTAAAAATGCACAATGGAATACTACTCAGCTATTAAAAATGATGAAATTCTGCCATTTGCAACTTGGATGGATGTAAAGGGACTTACGCTTAGTGAGATAAGTTAGAAGGAGAAAGACATGAAATGATTTCACTCATATGTGAGAAACAAAGCCAAAAATTGAAGCAAATCAAGCAAATAGAAACTTTTAGTCAACAGACTCACATTAGTGTCACCAGAAGGGAAGCGGGAGGAGGGTGGGCAAATCAGGGTAATGGAGTCAGGTGCATGGTGAAGGATAAACTGGACTTCCCAAGCCCATCAAGGCCATTTCTCCCTTAAAAAATTTTCATGTCTGCTACTAAGGAGATCAAGTTGACTCCATATTTTGACAGAAGTTCTTGCAGACTTTCCAAGACTAACCACACTATGTGCTGCTGTTGTGACTAAATGATGGACCAACTAGTAGACATCATGTAGTAGATACAGGATAACGTGATGATACATACCCTAAACCTATATAATGTTATGATGCAATGTTCCTTCAATAACATTTAAAAAAATTAAATCCCATTAAAAAATGTTGATGACTAATTCAGCCCCTTTGTAAAACATTGTGATTGCCAATCTAAAGACAGGTCTACCCCAATACACACATCTGCTCCTGGAGAAGGGGGTTCCCCTTTCCTCCCTCTTTCTCAAGCCCTAAGCTTTCCTCTCCATTTGAATTGAATGTGTCACAGATGAATCAGCTTAGTCATTGCTGAAGAGAGGGGGTGAGACAGCAAAGAAGTGCTGCAAAGCCCATCCCATGGGGGATTTCACCTTCTTTAGCAGTGTTTACTCCACTCCCACAGCTTACCTTATAGCAACTGTGGGAGGGAGAATGCATGCTCTTGCTTCCCTTCCTCTCTTTCCATCCCTGCCAGTTGCGAAAGGCATTCACGGACAGGCAGTGCCAGGGTAAGCCAGATGTTGTGCGTTGCCAGTCCTGAGAACTGAGATCCTGACTTGTAAATGTCCCATCTGCCAAAGCCATCCACATTAAAAACCACACTTTGCAATCTCAAGTTAGGCAACTGTGCAAAGTTTGTGAGAGGGGAGAAATGAGTGAGACCTTTTGCCACCTCCCTAACTGAATCAGGGAAAATCCCACATTAGTCTGAAAAAATCTCAGGGGATTCCTGGGGTGGGGCAAGGGTTAGAGTGAGTGCTGAGATGTGGCCTTTGCTTTAATACCCAAAGGATGAGATTCTCCCTGGGAAAAGGCTACCTGCCTACTCTACAAGTGTTTGGTCACAACATCAATGCACAATGAGGTCAACCTTGGAAAGTCTGCAGAGAGCTTCTGTCAAAACATGGAGACAAGTTTATCTTCTTAGCAGCTGACATGAGAATTTCCTAAGGGAGAAATGGCCATGATGGACTTAGGAAGAGGGAAAAGTCAGAATCTAGGTTTTAAGTGGAGAAGGGAAATAAAAGGAAGACTGGGATCCAGTATTATAAGACAAACAGTGAGGAGAGATGGGAATTCAACTTGGGAAGGGCAGGGAGCCTTAGAACGGATGTGAACAGATATGCCAGGATTTATCTATTCACCTATTGATAGAGATTTTGGGCTATTACTGACATAGCTTCTGTGAGTATATATATCTTTGTGTGCACATAGGCTTTGCTTCTATTATGTAAATACTTAAGAAAGAAATGACTACATTATAGAGTAGATATATTTATAACCTTTTAAGAAACTACAAAACCATTTTGCAAGGTAGCTGTATCATTTTTCATATTTCCACCAGCAATATTTCTCTACGTCCTCATTAACAGTTAATACGGTCAATATTTTTAATACTAGCCATTCTAGTAAGTATATAGTGTTGGATCATTGTGATTTTTAGTTTGCACTTCCCTAATTACTAACAATGTTGTGTCTTCTCATTTGCTTACTTGTCAGCCATCTGATTAGCTTTGATAAACTGAAGGACTATTCAAGTATTTTATCCATTTTTTAAAATTGGGTAGTTGACTTTCATATTATTGACTTGAGAATTCTTTTTATATTCCAGATACAAGTCCTTTTTAATATATATGCTTTGCAAATTTTTCATCCCATTCTGTGGTTTGACCTTTCATTCAACAATTTTCAAAGATCAGAATTAAAAATTTTCATTAAGTTCTACCTATTTTATTTTAAAGTGGAAGTGGAAATGTAAGTTCCAAAAACAGCATTCAGATCAGACCAAGAACTTACAGACCAGTCAAGGTCAGGATGGACCTTGCAGTGCCCTGAGCCACACCCCACAGGCCATGTCTGAGAACTAAAAGGCAAAGTTCGTCTTGTTCGCTCTCTGGAAAAATTATGTAATCCCTTCATCAGCCTACTGTTTTCCCCAAGGTCCCAGAATGCAGGGATCACTTCACAGACCTAGAGAACTTCCTGGAAAAGCACCCCACTACTTCTGCTTTTCAACTTCCTTGTGACTCCTATTCTCTTGCTAATTAATAGACACTAGAAGGTGGTCTGCCCACAAATTCAGTAATTTCTTAGCTATCAATGTAGCCCTTTCTGCCCAGGAGAACTCTGTCTCATGCTTTTGCTTTCTTTCTCCTCCACTTTCTTGAATAAACTTAAAAAATGGCACTACATTGCTCAAGAATTCTTTCTTGAACTTTTTGCCGCCGAACTCAGAGCCCACCATCATAAAGATAATGCACTTTGGTGTTGGATAAAAGAAACTTTGTTTAACCCAAGGTATCAAAGATTTTCTCTTATGTTTTGTTTGAAATTCTATAGTTTTGATTTTACCTTTAGGTTTATGATTCATTTTGGTTAATTTGTTGTATGGTATGGGCTATGGAAAAGTTCTCTTTTTTGTTTTCCATAATGATAGTCACATGTTTCAGCATGGTCTGTTTTCTTTTTGTTTGTTGATGTGGTTAATTACATTGATTTTTGAACTCCCACATTCATGGACTAACCATAATTCATCATGATATATTAATATTATCCCTTTGATATATGACTGAGTCATATTGCTAAATTTTAGTTTAGAATTTTTATATCTACGTTTATGATGGATATTATTCTATAGTTTTCTTTTTTATAATCTCTGGTTTTGGTATCAGAGTATGCTGGCTTCATAATGAATTAAGTGTTACCTTTTTTTTTTTGGAAGAGTGTGAAAAGGATTATTGTTAATTTTTTTTAGATATTAAATAGAATTTCCAATGAAATAATCTCATCTGACATTTTCTTTGTTGGTAGGTTTTTAATTATTGACTCAATCTCTTATATATCTGTTAAGCTTTTCTGTTCTTGATTCAGTTTGGTGGTTTGTGACCCATTGATAATTTAGGAATATGTTGTTTAATTTCCACAAATTTATGAATTTCTGAAGTTTCTTCTGGTTGTTGGTTTTGTTTGGACAGACAGTAGGTAGATATGAGCTGGGGCAGACAAAGAACATGTAGAGTAGCTGACAAAATGGTGACAGCCATGTGGACACAAAAGAACTATGACAGCAAAGAGGTAGAAAAAAACTACAAGGATCAAGGAATACGGGAGGGAAACTTTGAAGAAGAGGGGACTTTGAAACTATTGACAGTTACGCAAATATCTGAGAGGGGTGGTCTTGAAACAGTCCATCTGATAGACCCCTGAGAAAAGAAGAGTGAGTATAAACAAACCTGCCCAGAGCACAGCCTGCACTTTAAACAACACCTCTTGGAGCAATAGAAGCTGCCTCTATGGACCTCTTCCCCAATATATGTCCTTATTGCTTATTAAGTTCTTTCTTGACTTTACTTCTGTCTGGTGTTCTGAATTCTTTCTCACGGTGAAGACAAGAACCGAATTATACTCATTCACACTGCTAACAATTTCTAATTTTATTCCATTATAGTCAACCAGGAAGCATCTTTTGTATAATTTCAGTCACTTAAAATTTAATGCTTTAAGTAGACTCTCCAAGTCAAGTCTAGGTGAAGATTGTTGAGATAACCCTCTGGCTTTTGTCAAGTTTTATTCTTGGATGTTGTGAGTTTCTTTTGAAGCTTGGTTGGCTTTGGTAGGCAGCATGCAGCCAAATGAAGGCAGGGTTCAACATTCCTTCCTGGCTCAGCACAGATCATTTGTCTGAGATAATGTTAGGAATGCCCTTATTTCTCTGGTTGGTGCAGATAAAGGCATCTCAATTCCAAGAATATACAGGTTGTGTTCCAGGGTGTTTTTTTCCTGTTTTCTCTGAAGACTTTAGAATCAGTTCATGGAATAGTGCACTCATATATTTTGAGGCAAGCATGATCCAGAGTTCACAAAGGTGTTATATTTGAGGAAATATCTAATTCAGTGAAGTTAAGACCTAAATTGAGCTCTGCAAAGAGAAGGAAAGTAAGCTAGGTAAACAGAACTCTTTGGTACATAGAAAAGTCTGCAGGTTCCTCCTTTGGTGTTTCATAATCAGGGTCAGGTGAAGGGAACTCTTAGAGGCTCTGCTTTTACTATTTGGAAACAGAAAAGTAAACCCAGCTTCTAAGCATCCTGGGATACTTGCCACACATAAGAAGAGAGCATTTTTTCTTTTGTTGTGTTTAGAAGCTTCTACCAAGTGAAGGGGGAATGCCTTAGTTATCATTGTGTTTGACCCCTGCAGTGTCCTGACTCAATGAATCAAGAAAAGAAGTGAAAATTTCCTTAAAAGTTTAACTCCATATGAAATACCAAATTAAGGTAATAAAATCTAGTTATAAGCTAGACATAAAAAAGAGCTGTAAAAAGTGGAGCAAGATTTCAAAGAAATACTGATTTCTACTTCTACATAGGAACTGTTGCTTATCACTGAATTCAACTATTACAATCACCATTTATTTCAACTTAGCTGTAGTCCATGGGAGACAAAAACAAAACTTACCCTGCCTTCCTTCCTAGATTCAGAAACTGATATATTAGATTCAGAAACACACACCACTTATGTATGCACACACACACACATGGACATATATGTGTGTATATGTATTTATATGTGTGTTTACACATACATATATGGATATATAAATATTTTGACTGTGTCATATATAGAACAAGGTAAATAAAGAGTTATAGAATATCAGCAATTATAGATGTCATCTAAGTCTCTAGACTGCTTTTGAGTAAAAATAAGCTGTTTTTAATAAAAATGTTGACAAAAAGTCATAAAAATCTGCATTTGCCTATAACCAAGTCTGTGAAGGCTACGTAATTATGAAAAGATTTATAAAGCTCTCTCCTGTGGTTGAGGAGGACGTAGTGATAGTATCACAATGACTAAAAAATTTAGGTAAAAAATGACCTGAAGTTAAGGACTGAAAACATAAGGAGCAGTCACTCTTTAACATGTAGAGCCTGAT
Source organism: Solenodon paradoxus (assembly GCA_004363575.1). Classification (NCBI taxonomy): domain Eukaryota; kingdom Metazoa; phylum Chordata; class Mammalia; order Eulipotyphla; family Solenodontidae; genus Solenodon; species Solenodon paradoxus. The sequence continues at coordinate 86,591 of RJWH01004894.1, read as the reverse complement.
ACCATCCAGTCTCTCCCTTCGACATTCAAAGTCATCAATATGGCACCTATTGTTCATAACAGGGCAGCCTACCACAGATGTTGGAGAAAGGAGAAAGTTGGTGTTAAATAGCTCCTGCTCTCCTCTGTCCCTGCCCCTTCACCAGTTTTGGTTGGTGGAAGTGGAACTCTAATAACCAAGGGAATTGTGAGGAATCATCTCCTACCCTCTCACTTATTGTACAACTTTAAGGAGTCCCTTAACCTGATTGTGTTGCAGATTTTCATTCACAGAACAAGATGATTAGCCCAGGTAGTCCTAATATTTATCCATTTCTTATACTCAGAGATCTTAGAACTGGAATCAATCAGTGTGAATTTATGATTGATATATTGAATAATGACTATAAAGCAGATTATTGAAGTAGCCGAAGGAAAAATAGAGTCATAAAGGGAAACCCAGAATAACACAAATCAATGACAAGGTTTAGTTTTGTAACCTGAATGAGCTCAGCTAGCTAGCATCTCTTTCCATTAGAGTAATTTCCCTTCCTCTGTAACACAGCTCTCCAGTTGAATTGACCAACTGACTAACTTTTAGTCAGTGATCTCAGTATTGCTCTATTCTTATGGATCCATGGCTGTTCTCACACTTAACTTTAGTCAGACATTAAAGACCATCTGGTGCTTCGTACAACGTCACTAGACATTTGGCAATCACCTGCTGAGTTCTGGAAAACGACGAACTATCTAACCGGAGTCCCTGTGTGGATTCTTGTAATCAATTTGAAAGGAAAGTGACTTGTTCCAATCCATACAGTAACTTGAGGGCTCTATTCTAGGGTGACTTTTCTTAGGAGTAGACATATAGCACATTCCCCCTTTAGGCAATCAGCCCACAGACACCAGCTCCCACATGGAGTGACTGGCTAGGCCCGGGAGAGGATGGGGAGAACACAGGGACGAAGAATTAGAATTATGGCCCACAGAAGCATTAGTGCTGGTTGCTTAATTCTTGCTACATAAATGTGAAACTTGGCCTCCTACATCATAGGAAAGAAGTGATTGCTACTGCTTTATCTGCCTTCAGATGCTCCCTTTTTTCCAGTGAAAGCATTTGAAGTATTTGAAGTCTCTGGAGCTAGCCAGCCCGAATTCAACTCCTGATTCTACCCCTTCTTGCTGTGAAATCTTAGCCAAGTCACTGATCTTTGTACCTTGATAGGAACAAAAATTATACCTACTTTATAGAGTTGCTGTGGAAATTTAAGGACTTCATATGCATGAAATAAAGAAAGCTTTTAGACTCCTATCTGCACCGAGTGAGCCTTATGTAAATATCAGGTATTAAGCTAACCTTCAAAAGTTGGTGAGAAGGAAAAATGTCTTGAATAAATTGAAAGATTGTCAGACTCAGAATGTATTTTCTTGCAGAATTTTTGATTCTTTTACCACCTGGATTTCATCTGAGTTTTTCTGCCTCCTACCTCTTTATTTTTATGGATGAAAAAAGCAGACAGTTCTTAGACTTGAAACAATGGTTTCTTGCTATCCTGCATGCTTCCAGCACCCTTCCTTTCCTATCTGGGGTCTGCTCAGGAAAGAAAGCAATTGATAGATCTGAAATGGATGTGCTCCTTCTCTTAGGAAGTTTCACTGGGCTGAAAAATGTAGACATAACACGTATTCCCCAGTGAAAATGGGCATAGTGCTGACAGCCAGAGTGGTGTCTGCTTGGGCATTGATGACAACTGTGTTGTTGTTGAGGCAAAAACCAGACAACTTTAGGGCTCTGGAGTGCAGAAAAAGCTAGTTACAGGGGCACTGACTCAGAAGAGACTGCACTTTTTTTTGCCAACCTGGACAATTACATGGCTGTGTCTGTGAAGCCAGTTACCCAGGACGTTGCTTTATGGGGATAGGGCTTTCACTTGACAGTAGAGAATTCCAAGCTGGTGAGAAAGCAGGTCCCCTTCCATGGTCTCTTTCATAGCTTAGTTGACTATAGTTGCTGTCTTCCAAATGCTCTGAGTAACATCAGAGGAAATGGACTCTACCAGGCTAAGGAACACATGCTGAACCAGGGAGGGTGGTGGTGTTCTGACTAGTGCCCAAACAAGGCAATGAATGCAAACTCAGGTGAAGTGGAAAGTTTACAGAAATGATGAGAAATTGCTATGACCTGTGATAGACACTTCTCTCCAAAGCTAACTTCCCACAGGAGTCGTTGATTCCAAGTAAGATACCTATCAACAGCCTAGGATCAGTCCTGGAGCCCAATGGCAATGAGAAACTCATTGACCCCCAAAGCATTCTATACACTCTTGGAAATCCTTTTCTCCATGAGGGTCATTATCTCCAGAGTGCGGAGGAAGACTGATAATGCCAATTCTTATTCATATGTTCAGTCCTGAATATCATCAATACCCTAGTGCACTACCTGAAAGAGAACTGAAAAAGAGGATCACAAGTCATCTCTCACAGTCAATCCCAGAGGCAGAATTTCAGATCATGTATAATCCATCATATTATCATCACCTATGTACCACCTTCTCACTCACAAGGTTGACTCTGCAACACTTCTCTAACGACAGCCCAATTCAACAAACATTGAAGTGTGGCAATGTGCAAGAGTCTGTGATTCCAAACTAAGAGACTAGCATAATAGAAATTTAAGGGCATGGAGCAGGACTTGGAGCTTTGGTAAAATCTTTTCTTCGTCCACTATTGACTGAGCAAGTTATTCTCTCTTGAGTTTTAATGTATAAGACAAAACTGAGACATGTATTCCTTATATGACTACTGTGTGTGAGAAGTTCTTTGCTCAGTGCTTGGCATGCAGTAGGGGTTCAGGAGATGCTGTCTGCCTGTGCTATTAAGTAAAACTCAAATGCACAGAAGAGTAAGTTCCTTAAAGCTCATTTGATAGACCTTGTGGACCTCTGAAGTCTTAGCTCCTGGAACAGGGTAGATACTCCATAAAAATTTGTTACATGAGTAAAGATTTGAGGTTTTCCTTGCTGCTTCTACCTAGCAGCCCTTTATGGTCCATCCCTACATTTCCATCACAATGGAACTTTGAGAACCAGGGGAAAGAGTATTAAGAATAGGTTTGGTCATGACTAGCACTGCAAGCAAGAGCTCAGCTGGAAAAACAGAAGCCAAGAGTGGCCAGACATCTTGCAAGGCAACAAGGAGAAACCAGGTGAGGAGTGAGTCTGAGGAGAGGAACAAGCCCAGGGCATGTATATTCTGTGTGCTTCTTTTTCTGTGAGCTGACTATGCCGGGAATTCCAACCAAGTGAATCCACCAAAGTTGAAAGATAAAGATTTCTCTCATATTTTGCCAGGAATTGTCTTGTGACTCATTCAGGTAGGATGTGAAATATCATGCTCAAGAGACACTTATTCTCACATATTGACGGCATTCCACCCTCTGTTTTGCAATTCCCTTCTCCCTCTACCCCCTGGCTTTCCTTCACTGGCCCCTTACAGGAACTGAGAGGGCTGGAAAGCTATTTCCTTACCTTGTTTAACTTGAGGGCACAATCTGCTTTATAAGCATCAGTAAAATTCAGAGTGTGAGCCTCTCCCTTCTGGGAAAATGTATCACAAGCTTTACTGGGTTTGTGTTCCAATAAATAAAATAAATCATCTTTACTCAAATATGTGGGAGTAGGCATTGCATTGACTGCCAACTTATCACTGTTAGGTTGGCTCAGAAAGACGGGAAGGCGGGCATGGGCATGCCCGGCGGCCAAGCCCGGGAAAAAGGTGGATGACATCAGAATAAGGGATGCAACCCCCACACCTGGATTCACAGGGCCAATCCCCAATCGTGATATGGGAAGCCCGCAAAATTCCTTTGCTTAAAGAGTGTGCTCCCCTTTGTTCAAGCGCGACTTCCCAACCCCCGACTCCCCAGCCCGCGACTTCCCCAGCCCCATTCTGCGGATTTGGGAACTTTGCCCGGGTGTGCAGAATCCAATGAAGCCCTGACTATTCGACTTTTTTGTCTAATTGACTTTTTCTCCTCGCGGAGCCCAGAAAAACCTTACAATCACCTGTTAGTCTTGGGTTCAAAATTTCCCTTCCTCTGGCAAAGCATTTCAGACCTCTGGGATTCTGCCTCTGGGATTGGTTTTCACTAAGTCTTACCCTCTTCTATGGATGGTCCATCAAAAGAACATTCCTAATCTTGATTTCATACCTCCAATGGAGGATGAAGAGGAGGCATCCTGTGGAAGGATGTTTTCAGTCTTGCAGATGGTGGTTGAAGACTGCAAACCCAACCTGAACAGGAGGTGTTTTCTTTTGCTGTTGTTGCTAGTTTTTGGGGGGTTATTTTTAAGAGCTGAAATTGCTTGTTGGTATTGACACAAGGCCAGTAGAAAAGGAGGAAGGGATTTGCTCACGGCAAGGTTCAAGCCCACAAATGCTACCATTTGCTTTGCGAACACCTGTCTCCAAGGCTTCATGGCTTCCTGCCCACCGTCAGCAAGCAGGTGACTCTTGGGCTTCAACAACTCAACTTGCTTGGAAGATTTTCTTTGGGGCTGATTCCTTATTCGATGTAAGTTCTGTGAAGTATGGAGTTCTTTCTTAAAAATTTTTTTATTGCTCTCATTTCTTTTGCTATATGCATTTTCCTCATTTGCTGTACAGCTCTATGAGCCTGGGCATGCTTTCTTCATTGCTATATACATTTTAAGATATTGAAATCGCATCTTTATCTATGTGAATCTAACACCCATATCCACGACCATAGTTGGAATCCCCTTTACCAAACCACCTTGTTCCATCATCTTTTCTTTCCTCCTCCATACTTACCCACTGAGTACACATTCTTTAGTTCTGTGAATTTTGTTGATATTTGTCTGTCTATTTTTCTGTGTCTTTTGATTCCACTTACAAGTGAAACCACTCTGAACTCCTCTTTCTTTCTTTCTGTACTTATTTCACTAATTAGGACTACCTCCAGTTCCTTCCAGGTTGTTGCAAAGGGCACAATTTAATATTTTTTAACAGTTTTCATTTTTAGAACAAAGAAGCTGTGGTACATATACTCAATGGAATTCTAAAAGCTATTAATGAGCATTTATATTGTTTCCATATTTTGGCTATGGTGAAATGTGCTGCTATACAGAGGTGTACAGATATTTTTCCTGATTAGAGATTTTTTTATCCTCTGAGTATATGCTTAAGAGTGGGATTGCTGGGGTCAAATGGTAAAGCCATCTTTACTTTTTGTGAGGAATCCCTGTACCATTTTGCAAAGAGGTTGCACTAATTTACATTCCCACCTACAGTGAAAGAGTTTGAACTTTGTCGCTCCTATTGAGACACAGCACTGAAAGCAGACAACCACATATGTAATAGAGGAAAAGGACCCTTGACTGTTTTTCAATTTTAATTTTTAGGCAACAGTGTGGTTTTTTGGTTTCTATTGTCTCATTCTATCTCATTCTGTCATTATACCTTAGCTCTTTTATTAAGCATTACTTGCATGTTCTCTTTCCTGCTTCTTTGAGTCCTAATTGTTTTAGCTTAGAGACAACCTTACCTGACACATATCTGGGGAACCAGGCACCAAAACTAAGAAAATAGAGCAAACTGGATCCAGACATCACACAGGAACAAGAAGATCAGGACACTAGGGTCCCAAAGGTGGGTTGAACTGAAGAGGTAAGTGACTAAGTTAAACACATAAAACATAGACTAGATGCTGAAATCAGGAGTCAACAGCAACGAGAAGTAAAAACTGAAGCCAGGGTTCAAAGCAGAAACACCAAGAACCATGGGTTCAATTTCAGAGGTCAATTAGCAAGGAAGCCCTTTTCATCCACTAGAATAACTGCCATTAAATCCAACTATTGTGATGTACCAGACATTCTGCTTGATGTTTCATACTCAGCATACCTCTTCAAGGTTCAGCCTCTACAGTCTCTAGTGCAAGAAGGAAGAAGCTGAGTGCAGAAATAGAAGTTCCTTGGTCACATTACACTTTACATCTAATAATCCATGTGACTATAGGCCATCTTCTTCCTATGGTTTTCAACTGCCGATAGACAGGCTTTTATTGATCTAGGTCTTGCTATTCCTTCCTAGAGGGAAAATGGTCCCACGGTGGTGTGAAGACGCGCATGACTTCAGTCTTTCCCTAAATTCCTTTTATTCACGTAAAGGGCCATCCAAGGCATGAGTGGAATAGGTAATAGTGTACTTACGTGTTTGCAGGGGCAAAGAAAAGATCAACTACCCAATCCTACTTCTACCGTCATATTCCAGGGCCAGATGGTCCTTCCATTAGACTCACCCTTTTTGGAAGGATTATAGTGAAGTGTGTACAAACTCTATCATCAGATCACCTGGTCTGCCATAGGTGTTCTATAATTTACTCACTACTTGGCCTTGGACAAGTTTCTTATCAGCATGGTGTCTCATTTTCCCCCTATGCAAAATGCCGTAATAATATCCAATTTATTGACTGAATGTTGTTTTAAGTACTAAATGAGATCATCTAAGCAAAAGGTTCATTTAGTCCTGGACAACTACTAAAAATTCATTCTTGTTATCACTACTGGAAAGAAATATTGTCAGCATATATAAGTCTCTCAGAATGAAAATTTATTGTGCTAAAGCATAGATGTCATTTTCCTGTGTGGATCTATTTGTCAGATAACACCACATTTTGCAATGACCCTTGAGAAGGCTGAGAAAAGACAAGGTAGGGATGAGGCTGGGATGATGGGACTATACCATGAGGCTATCCAGCCCTAATCATATTTCAGAAAGGTGGACATATTTCAGAAGGTCAATATGGATGGTCAGGAGTGCAAGGGAGATAGACATGCATTTTTTGGAAGATGGCGAAGTGGAGAACCTTTGAATAAACACAAAAATTGTTGAGATTTCAGAAACAGGGAGAACTGGTAAGGAGAGGTTGACATTCATTTTCTACTGGCAGTTTAAATGAAAGATTCTGGCTGAATGCAGCAGCGTGTTACAAAGTCAATTACTAAATGACATCGTCCAATGTCTCACTTCAAACACTAGCATTTTTGTATCACAAAACTGAATAGTTCATATCTATACTGTAAAGAAAAAGGCATACTTGTAAAAATCCTCTAAATTGTCATTGATTTCTGTTGATATATGAAAAACCTTTAAATATCCCTTAATTAGTTTTGTGTTAGGATAGCCAAATACCGTCAAATACTTCTTCAATGCTCTTCCTTTTTTTTACATGATTTGAGGAAAATTATTTCTCAACTGCCTAGTTTGGAACATTTTTCTCCTAATTATGTAATCATATTGAAAAGAATTAGAAATTCTCAAGTTTCCACTAACCAGCAGCAAACCAAACTCAGAAGACAAGGTCTCCAACCACACACAGCTCCACCGATCCAGTCCTTCCTATAAGCAAAACACAATCACATTGCATCTTCGTGCCAATTAAAACCAATCAAATCAAGCCTAGGTTCACTAGACTGAAAAATAATGTGACTAATAAACTCTAGTAAAGGACTATATCTTATTAAAGTTATTGCTAGCCTATGTCTTACTAAAATTAATAATATATTTTATTCATTTTGTCAAAACTTCTATGTATTTGAAAGCAAACTCTTGGAAATATATTCTAAACCAAGGAGAGAAAAGGTGGAAAAAGAGAAGGAAAAGGGAAAATAACATTCTGAGTCGTAAGTCCCAGCCCAAGGAGAACTCATGTCCAGTCTTGATTACATTTTCCAGAGTGGAAAATAAGGTTAGACAGTGTTAAAAAATAGCACCAATTGATAACCAGAGGCAATGACTGTTCCCTCTATGTTTTATATAGTAAGAAACAAAGTGGTAATGACACTCAAGACAGAGATACAGGCATATAAACATTAACTCATCAAATATTCATGATAAAATACATTACGCGTAATAAAATACTCTTCAGATGGGCAAGTGACGGAGGGCAAGGGGAGAAAAATACAACAGCACATGATGACTTTGAAGACTTCAAGGCTTCAGTGGAGGAAGTAATTGCAGACATGCTGGAAATAGCGTTAGAAATGGAACCTCAAACTGTAATTGAGTTGCTGCAATGTCATGATCAAAATTTAGTGAATGAAGAGTTGCTTTAATGGATTAGAAAAAAGTCGTTTCTGAGAGAGAATCTACTCTTTTAAAAACACTGTCAATATTGTTGACATGACAACAAAGGATTTAGACTATTGCATAAATTAGTTGATAAAGGTGTAACCATTTTAACAAGATTGACTCCAATTTCCGAAGCTGTTCTACTGTGGATAACACACTACCAGAGAGCATTGCATGCCAAGAAAGAGAAATAGTTCATGAAAGGAAGAGTCAATCAATGCATCAAGCTTCATTATCTTATTTTAAGAAATTGCCACAGCTGCCCTAACCTTCAGCAACCTCCACCCTGATTAACCAGCAGTTATCAACACTGAGGGAAAACCCTCCATTAAAAAGATGGCAATTTAATGGAGGCTCAGATAATGGTTTGGATTTATTTTAGCAATAAAGAATTTTAAAATGAAGGTACATGCATTCTTTTAGATAGACTACTGCTATGTACTTAATGACCGTAGGAGAGTATAGGCATAGCTTTTATATGCGCAGGGAAACCCCAAAATTTATATGACTTGCTGTATTGCAATTTTGTTTTGTTGTTGTGGTCTGGATCTGAATCAGCAATATCTCCTGTTTCTGCTTCCAGCGCGCTATGCCTGAGTGCCCAGTGTCCTCACCTATCCCATTCTGACTGCCAGTTCCCCCATGTGAACACTCTGATTGCTGCCAACTCCCTATCACCACCAGGACAACTGTGATCCATCCCTGTGGACCTGTGCTAGACTCTGAGATGTGTATCCAAGAGCATAGTTGTTGAGTTCTGGACCAAAATAGAGTAAGTCTCAGAGCTGCCACTTAAGTCCTCCTCACAGCTGCTGAGCTGTCTTAATGATCACTCTCCTTGTTCCACGTGGTTCCTCTGTGTCTCACAATGATGTTCAGAAAAATCTCAATGACAGTCTTGTGCTGAAAGTCTTGTTCTATTCATTTTGTACCCTTTCTCTCTGCCTGGGATATAAAATAAGACAGGACCGTGACTGTATGTGCTGATTCTCTTCCCCAACATTTTCTTGTTAGAATAACTAAACATATATCGTGATTCTTTCAGTGTCATGCCAGGTAATCATCCAACTTATTTTAGAGTTTATTTCTGCTTCTTTTCTACTCTTTTTCATATTTCAGGATAAATCCCTTTTGAACAGGTTAGGAATGCTCCAGTCAAACACAGTTTTCCTCTTTTTATGGGTTGCACTTCATCCCTTGCCAAGGCTTAGATGTTCTAGCATGAAAGCCTGGTTGAAAATACTTTAAAACCATTTCTGTGGCCAGTGATTCACTTCCCCAGTGCCCCTTTCTCCTCCAAAATGCTCCTCATGCTTCCATTTGTAGCCTGGACTTCAAAGTCACTAATCTGGTACATTCCAGATTTCTTTGGCTCCTATATTATTAATTCCCAAAGAGATCAGCTCTACAGCCAGAAGTTGGTGGGTTGAAAGAATCAATTTCAGGAGATTCAATCACCCCTTCCTCTGAGTCACTTTCTCTGCACACTAACTTCGTAACTGTGACTTCAATTACATTTGACTGTTTGGGATAACTTTTCCTCCTAACTTCTCTCTTGGATTTATTTCTTCAACCTACTGAAACTAATATGATGTTCCCCATTACAACTGTCTGCCTAACTCAGGGTTACAGAAACAGTTTGCTTCAGCATTTCACATGAATCTTGTGGTTCTACGCCCCTATTTTGTGATGATGCAAAAAAATTAATCCTGTCACTTTCAGATGCTTACTCTCATCCAGTCAAATTGAAAATTATTTTCTCACCAACAGTTCAATTCACACAAATGTTTCTTTCTGGGTTCTCCAAGCCAGTCTGGCATCAAATACCAGGAGAGAACAAAGGGAAGTGCCTCACTTTCTCACTCACAAACCTGTCATATCTCTAATATTGGTCCTACACTACCTCTCTGCACTTTCTCGTCTGGCCCTGGGCTTGTCATCTGATATTGACCAGCACATAAAAATTGGCTAGTCTGTGACAACAACTTTCTCCCTAAGAAAATGTGTGTTGATTCCAGAAAACCAAATCACTTCTGCCTGTTACCCCAGGTAGAATTGAGTAAACATCCCCTGGTGTCTCTCTGTCTCCTCCCCTTGGCTGGCTAGGTGAGTCTGTCGATTTGACTAATAAATTTACACTGCCAGCTAACTTCAAAGGCTTGCTGGAGTCACAGGGAAATTACAAAGTTCCACAAATTGCCAGGGCTTGGAGGGAAATCAGAGGTGGAAGGGAGGGAGTTTTTCCTCCATTTGAGACTAGCTGCCCTGTTTCCACATACCCCTAAATTCTAGGGTTGTGCTCAGTGAAATTCATCCAAAGTGTGGTTTGCTTTATTCACTGTTCTTTGACCCATCTAGTGCATCCTCCTTTCCTCACCCAGTAGTGCACACCACACACACACACACACACACACATATTCTCCTTCTGCTTGGCATTTTAAAGCATTCTTTCTTCAGCCTACTCCTAAAACTTGTCAGTATCTCCTCCAGGGTAAGGGAAGAGGTGGGCAGATCTTCCTTTGAACTTGCAATTTGGATCTTGAGTCATTATCTTCCGGGTAGCTCATATCCCAGCAACAATTTCCAATTCAATCTCCCAGTGGTGGAGAATAAAACCTGTAGGAGCACATTCCTTTACCCCTTTGTTTTATCACCCTGCTACAGGCTCACGTGCAGACATCTTTCTCTCCATAAAGCCAGCAGGGCCAAAGACCATCTATAAGTAATAGGCAGGGATAACTTTTCATCTAATTTGCCAGGGGAACTCTTGAAGAGTTCGCACCTAGTTAAATCCCCTTTGATTAAAAAAAGCTTCCATGTTACTGAAATATGGTGACTTTCACTACAACGAAGCCCCATGAGGTTAGGCAGAGGGTGTAAAATTCAGGGCATGGCTTTGTGGGTACCTGGTCTGAGCAAAAGGCTGAAAGCCAGGCCCTAACTCAGCCCCTACAGAATGCCATTCAGTAGACGTCTTTAGTATGATCATCATTTTCTGACTCTAAATGAAAGCAAGAAGCTTCAACTCGGAAGAAACTTCTAGATTTTTCATAATCTCATCCAAATAGTTTGAATTGCTTCTTTGTAGTTTACTTACTGTAAGGTTTTTCTGGGCTTCGCAAGGAGAAAAAGTCAATTAGACAAAGAAGTCGAATAGCCAGGGCTTTATTGGATTCTGCACACCCGGGTGAGGTTCCTAAGTCCGCAGAATGGGGCTGGGGAAGTTGCGCTTGAACGAAGGGGAGCGCACTCTTTAAGCAAAGGAATTTCGCGGGCTTCCTACGTCGTGATTGGGGATTGGTCCTGTGATTCCAGGTGTGGGGGTTGCATCCCTTATTCTGACATCATCCACCTTTTTCCCGGGCATGGCCAACCTAACACTAACCATTTTCATATTCATATTTTCATTTTCATATTTGGTATGTATTTTAAATATTTTTTATTTCTAATGCCTTGCACTAGCATGCATATAACTATATGCACAATAACAGTAAGCCTTAAAGAAAGCATTCATTTTTTAAAATTCACTTATTATAAAGTCTGATACCTTCCCTTATTAGGAAATTTTATAAAAGACTCCGATATGGACAAAGAGCCTGGATAATCCAAGACAATTTTCTCGTCTTAAAATCATCTAACAAATATTTCATTGATAACCTGCATTTCCCTTTCCCACATAACATAGTCACAGGGTCTAGGAATTAGGACATGGATATCTGACCGGCAGGCATTATTTCTAACTACCATGGTAGCCTTTCAATGGAATGTCCATTGTTATTTATCTGGTAGATACTTTGGTCAATTTGATTCTATGCATTTTGACAAAGCTATTTTACAACTTTGCAAACTGGGGAAACTGAGAGCGATGCAAATGATTCTCTATAGAAATGCAAATAAATTTTGTCTAATAGGTATACAATTTATTTTGGTTCTGTAAAAAATATTTCAAACATTGCATTTTATTGTCCTATAAATATTAAACAGTTCTGCATCAATTAGTAACTTCATTTCAGCATTTTTGATTGCCTAGATGTGTGTCTGTCCTTCCCTGTCTCCTTTGAATCAGTTTTAACATCTTTCTGAAAACTTCATTCATTAAGGTGTTAAAAAAATCTTTGACATGCATGCACTTTATATTTGTAGAAGAGTGATGATTTTGATATGGGTGGTTGAGACCGAAAGAGTGTAGAGTTTGTCCCAGAAATAATTCAAGGAAAGAAGCCTTTGTTCACCACCATGTGGCAAGTTTACTAGAAAACAACTAGACAAAAATGACACATGCAGCAATAGGGTTATAGGAGCAAAAGGACTTGCTATTTAAATGGTGTCTCTTATATACTCAGGGAAGTACCTACCCTTTGGACTTACCCTCAGGCTGCAGCTCCTGTGAGAAATGGAGTTCTCAGAAGAGTTTCCTGGAGTTCTCTGGTGGGAGTAACTAGGTGGGGAGGGGGTGTGTCTCTACACGGGCTGCTAGGGAGGGGTCCTAGCCAGTCGATTCTCCCACTCATACATCTGCATGTATGAGTGGTCCTATAGATTTCAAGCTATGTTGTCCCCACATCAATTTTGCTTTCTGAAATTTAAATTTTAATATCCTTGAAGTCACCCTATGGCCAAGAACTATCTGCTTGGAAAACAGATGGAAAACTGATATTCTTAGAACAGTCTTTCTCTAACTGCACTCAATCTAACACTGATTCTCAGAGTGTTAATAAAGTTCCTTGAAAGAAGAGTTTAATTTTCAGTTATTACTAGGGAGAAATTTTTTATTCACAGAATTTTTCATAGGACCAGTATTCCAATATTACAAATCTGGAAAATTCTGTTCTAGATTTTTGGATTTTTACCACTTGTAAATGAGAGGCTCAGGAAGAGTTCCCTCTTTTCTCTGAGGTTCTTCACAAGCTGCACAAATAAACAAATTAACGCTAAGCATAATTAGGAAGAGAAAAGCCAGACTTAGTAGCATATTTATGGAGAACTGACACGGATAAATTCTGAAGCAGGCTGGGCTAGACCAAAGTGCAAAGTGAAGCCTGAGAAAGAGGGGGCTGGGGTCTCAGAGAGAAAGGAGGGGGCCCTCACTGTTAGGACAGGCGGAAAGACATGAGCTGGGCCACACAGAGGACTGGTAACTAACAAAATGGTGACCACCATGTAGGCACAGAAGAACTATATGGGCAAGAGGGAGAAAGAATGTGGAATGCAGACCAAGGAATACTGAAGGGGAACTTTGAGGAAGAGGGAGCTTTGAAACTATTGACAGTTATGCAAAATGTCTGAGAGGGGCAGTCCATCAGATAGGCCTCTAAGATAAGAAGAGTCATATAAAACTAACCCAGAGCACAGGATTGCATTTTAACCTTCACCTCTTGGAGCAATTGAGGCTGCTGGTTTGGACCCCCTACCGAATGTGCTGTGTTTTGTAGTGTCTAATGTGTACGTTTTTGCCCAAATTTGTGAGGGAAATAGGATGCACATTATACATGGGCAGTGTTAATTCTGTCTCCATAGAAAGGTTTTTAATTCTTTTACTTATGCTTATGAGTTAAAAGTGGAACTCTAGAAATCAGTAACAATATCCTTATGCAAAATAATGTGCTGGACATAGGTCATTGGTTTTGTTGAACTTCAGACACACTTGCAACAAAAGTAATTTCGGCCAACAATTCAATGAAGTGAAAGGAAGAGTGACATAGTGTCGTCCACAGAGTAAGTGACTGACTTGATAAGAGTCAATGGTGACTTTACGCGCATAGGGTGAACAGTGTGGCATTTCTCGTCCTAAACTTTAGGTGGCAGTTAGCAATCTAGCTGATATTTTTTACAAAAATACAGATGCTGCAAGCTTTAGGGAACAGTGATTAAACGTGGTAAAGAGCCGGCCACAGAGTTGCCCAGAAGCACTCTATACCCCCTCCCACAGTGTCGTCAGGTTGAAGAGGAACAGGGAGAAAAGGGTCTCTCATACCTTGTATCTGTCCTTGAGTTTTATAACTATTTGTGATATGGAATTCCTTGTGCCATAATATGTAAAAAAAAAAAAATGCTAAAATTCCTTTCTAGTACAAAAACAAGTACCTAAATAGAAACAAATACAAATTTGAATTAAAAAATTAAAAGGAAAGATTTTTTTTTTCCCTGAAACTTTGAGTCAAAAACATCAGAGTACATTACAAATGGGAGTGCATTACACACAACACATGATGCTTTCCTATTGCCTGTGAAATTCTTGCTGGCCTGTACGTCTATCGACCTGAATTCTTGCTGACACAAGAACCAGGTTTCCTGCATTCACACTACTAATAATACACGGCAAGGAAATACCTTCCTTAGATAGGGAGAACTATTTATAGATAAACTAGCTTCTGGATTCAGAAAGGCTAGAGTGTAAAAGAACTCCTTTGCCTCTGAGTTTGTGTTCCCTGTCTTGGATTCTTCAGGTCAGAGTGGGGCATCTGCAAGAAATGAACTGAGAGAGACTTTGGGTGATCTGCATGAGCCCCTACAGAAACTAATATCAAACTAGTAGCTAATACTCTCATACCTTGAAATATCACATGAAATCATTCTTTCAGTTCCTCTGCTTCAATTTACCCAACTTCAAAATGCTTTTGACTCTCTTTAACTAGCCCTGCCAGCTACCAGGAAGGTGTAGGTATATGGGTTTGTCTAAGAAGCAACTACCCTGATTTTTGTTTAGTTTGACATTTTTTAGCTGGTCAAGAGATTGCAACTGGATTTAGAGCACCAAGTGATTATTAACAATGGATCCTTAAAGAACTTCAGACCCATGTTCCACTTTCCTGGTAACAAGGGGCCTGGTAGCTGGTAGCAGAGGAGTCCTTTGTGACTACAAATCAGGGAAAGGTAAGAGAGCCTTCCTTCAGATCAAGGAAGATATAAACACTAGCATTATTGGATGTCTGCCATTGGCCTACTCCTGTGGTGAACACTGTCTAACACTATCTCATTTAATACCCGAACTAGCAATGTCTTCATCTTGCTAAAAAAGAAAGCTAACCTTAGGGCACTCACTTGCTGAGAGTCACGTGCCACCTGAGTGGCTGAACTGGGGTTGAGACCCACATGCCACCAAGCGTGAGGATACACAAGTCCACAGCAGGTATGTTTCAGACCAGAATTTTGAAAATGTTATAGAAGCTAAAGGTTCATACAGTATGTGTATACTCCAACCCCCTTAGAGGGGGGCTGGAATAGCAGTTCATGATCAGACCCGTAAATATATCTGTAGTGAAAAAATAATGTTGGTGCACCCTGGTGGTTTAGTTCAAGACCCGGGGCTCCAGGGAACAACCAAAATGAACAATATGTAAAATAAATAAGGCGCTTCTTGCTCTTCTCTCTTCCTGTCTGCCTGCCTGACTTCATTCTTGCCGGTACTTTTCCTTTAAGAAAGAAAGAACAGCTATTCATACAGAGATAAAGACTAAGACTAAAATTTTCCCCCTTAATTCAGGTCATATCTGCTGCCAAATGAATTACAAAATAGCGTCTGTTTTCAGTTTTTCTGCTTGTTTTTTTGCTCTGGGAACTTTCTCATGAAGGATTCTGGGCCAGCATTTTCAAGTAACCAGCTCTGTTCACTTAATTTAGTGTTTCTTTCCTGAACAGGGCTGACAGAGTTTTGGGTTTTTTTGTTATTTTAAGGAGAGGTATGGGCAGGGGTGAAGGCGAGCAGAGGCAAGGAGGCAGGAAGAGAAAGGGGGAAGAAACATTTATTTATCGTATTTATGTTATAGTAATTAGGATAGATAATATTAAGAATGTATTACACTTAGAAAATGGAGTGACTTATGCCCTGTTAAATGTTATAAAGTAACTGAGTGAAATGAAACTAAACTGAGTGCAAACATAAAGATAAAAACGCCACTAGGCGACACCCCTGTGTGCACCTACACCCTTAGATATCACAGCCCCAGGCAGCCCCTGGAGCCCGCTGATAAGACACACTGAAGACACCAGAAGATGCCCACCTAAGAGTTAAAGAAGAGAGGACTGAGAGAGCCGTTAGAGCCTTCGTTCTGCTCCTCCACAGAGGGTCGCTCTCCACTCCCCTTATCACACCTGCCTGAAGCTCTGCCTTGGACCGCGAGTCCATGAACCGCAGAATCGGGCCCTGAATGAGAAGCCGAGACGCAGCTGCACGTCCTTCGTTCCCTTGTGTGTGTGTCTGTCGGCACGGATCCCCGGGTGGCCTGCTGAAGCCTGGAAACCACCAGGCTAAGGTAATAAACCGTGTGAGATTCGTGCATTCTGTGTTCTGTCTCCTGTGTAATTTATGCTCGGCCAAAGTAGATATTAAGTACCTTGGGTCGTACGTATAAGTCCAGTTCGATAGAATTGGCGGAGGCACCCTTGGTCACCTGTGCTTACGTCCCTGAACGAGTTAATGGGACAATTTAGTTGTTCATTTTCATTGTTTCCCCCAGCCCAGGTCTTGAATCTGGGTCCTTGGGATATATGATGTATGTAGACTGTGTCCAGTGGCCTTATCTGCTAGGCCACCAGGGCGCGCCATGCTAATTCTTCTTACTACCTTCGTATGCAAAGGATCACTTCTCTGGTAGGAGCTATTATCTCTATCTAACAAGCAGGTTGTGGTCTTTAAGAATCCGCTTTAACTTATAAATGAACCAGTCCTAGGAGACTATCAAGTCTTGAAGTCAAAATGAATTGCTGCTGGCAACATCCAAAGATTTCACTCTAGAAAATTCCAGAAATATATTTCTTAAACCTGCTGAGTGTAATGTTCTGCTATAGCAATGAAGGTGACCCAGAGCCAAAAATAGACATCTTGTGTCAACATCATTGAACTTTCAGATGTTAGCAACCAAGCGATTCACTGTGTGACCCAAAGTGCCAAACTCAGGGACATTTTCCCCACAGGTTCGTCAAGAGCACTTCCTGACCAAATAGGACACTCCACTGTGTTTCTACTAGACATTTGAAATAACAGAAGAAAAAAATAAGGAGAGAACTAGGATAGGCAAGTTGTTGCAAAGTCTTGAGTGCGAGCCTTGGAAAGAGACTCTTGGCCAGGAAAGGGGTAGCCAAGAACCCTAAGAGAGGAATTCCTCACATTCATTCCAAGATCTGGGCACCGAGTCAGCTTCCAAGTGCAAACACAAAATATTAACATTAGGACAAACATTAATATAACCTCTCACTCAATAGCTTTCAACGTCCTTTCAAGTTTAGTTAAATCCTTTAGAAGAGTTTTACTGAAGGACATGCAAAAAAACCACGAGGTAATTCAAATTGGTTTTATGGCCTTGATTGGTTTATTTCTATTGCATGAAACCTGGGGCAAGTGCTGCCAGACAAAACTTCCTCTTTCTGTTTCTCTAGATGAGCTATAGACTAGGGAACATCGAGAGTATGAAGAACCTGCCTTCTCCCTTTCTCTTTTTCCTTCAGAAAAAAATGACTCCTGTTTATAGGTTCCAGGACAGTGCTGCAGAGAATTTTGAAAATTTGAACTCCCATGAGTCTAGTCAGTCCACTGCAGGCTTTTTCTTATCACTTCATAACAAGATTATAGTGAGATTAAGAAAAACATTTTGAGTGTTTCTTCCAGCACTTTGTCAAAAGGATTTTAAATCTCTTACAACTAATCACACACACACACACACACACACACACACACACACACACACACACACACACAAAACAAAAACCAAGGGACATATACTTTGTGTATTGATTCATAAAAAACTGGGAATTGAAAAGGACTACATGTCCTGAGTTACCTTTCCAATTGCCAGTGCCCTGTTTTGGGTCCATAATTAGGTGATGATTAAATCCACCTAGCGATCAGCAATGCCCAGAGTACAAAAACAGGGACAAAGCCTAATAAAAATAATCCATCAACTTAAGATCGGTATGATTATTTTTCACTTGAAATGTACTATCAAACATTTTATTTTCACAGCCATGCAAGTGGGAAAGAAAAAGCTATTCACATTTTCTATGCGATTCAGCTGATTTCAGAGACTGTGTGCCCTGTCTGAGAGGACAAAGTGCGCTGGACAAGTTACCAGGTTAGTGACCATAAAGACACTGTTTCATCTCCATGCAGTTTGCTTTCTTTATCTGAAGCAGCACATAGTCATACTTAGCTTGTATGGTGAAGGCATGATAAAAAGAATAAATAAGAAAATACAGGAAGTACTTAAAAATTAAGTGCTATTTGTCCTTCTTAAAGATAAATTCACTAGAACTATAGGTAAAACAATGGTAACTCACAAAAGTAGGGTCATTTTTCCAGTGCTTGGCACAAAACAAGTTTTCAATAAATATTAGCGGGATGAATGACTATATGAATGACACCAGTGTTTTCTTCTGGGTCCTTTCTGATGCCCATAGAACTTAACCAAGAGGAGTATAATCTCACTCTTCTGTTCCTTATTACAGCATTATTTAGGATTTCATAGATTTTTGAATACTCAGCTCAGAGACCTTCAAACACATTTTGATTAAAGAGCTCTTTTTTTCTCGAAATAATTTTGTATACAGAGTTCGTTCTTTAAAGAAAACCAACATAACGTTTCTAAGTGACAGAAAGAGAGCAATTTGGTTCCCGACTCGCTCTGCTGCCCCCAGACCCCACAATTCCCCTGAGACACATTTTCAGACCCTGGGCTCCATGACACGCGGTATGAAAACCACTGTCTTTCGAATACTGCAGAGTATGAACCCTTGGTAGAAGAAACATGTTTATCCCAAGTGACTAGAAGTGACAAGAATTTGGTAAGTTAGGAAAAATAAGAGACAAATATATAGCCTTTCATAGACTCTCTTCTGAAAATCTCTAAGTGAGAACCAAAAATCAATGATACTTTTACCTTGAAAGTTCAATCTGGGCATGCCCTGTTGGAGCAGTGGTTGATCAATGACCTCCAAAGGATCTCAGGCCCTAAAGCCCTGGGTTTGAGACCCAGCTCCAGTGTGAACAACTAAATAAAAATAAATAAAGATACTTCCTTTTCCTCTCTCGTGTCCTCCTGCCTGCCTACTTGCCCTCATTCCTGCCTGTGTCTTTCCTTAAAAAAAAAGAGAAGAAAAGAGAATCCAATCTGTGGTGAGTCATCCATAAGCTTCCATCATTCCATCCAGTTATGCTGCTTCAATGTTTTGAGAAAAATGGAGAATTTCCTGCCAGTTACTGTGGTTTTAGTTGTTCAGCTGATTTTTTTGATCATCCAGGTCAGAGGTAGGAAACCACAAGCCAATGAAGTTACAAACCTGTAGATAATCTATTGACCCTTACAAGAGTCAGATAGTTAGAAACACTCATGTGATGAGTCAGAAGACATACTTCTGGAGAAATAGAATGAGATATCTTCAACAAAAAAACTTGAAGGATCTTGCTGCAACCTGAGGTCAAGTACTGGGCAAGACATGGAGTCCCCTGGAAATCTGCCCTGGGCATGGGGCAATTGAACAAATGAGGACCCTGAAAAGTAGAATCCCAAAGGCCCATCCTTAAATCAAAGTGGATATATAGTCTCCTTGGGTCAACTATCGAGGTGAGGAGTTTAGCTCAAACCTTGATTTCATGGAGAAGCTGTGACGCATAATTCACTCATCAAAGTGCCAGAAGTCAGAAAGAATCCCAGTTTTTTGTTTTGACCTTCCTGGTCCTGTTTTCTCAACTGTGGAGCAGACAGATATCCCACAGATATCACCACCAAACTCTTAGCATGGTTTGAATTAGCAACTACTCCTCCAAGTTACTGTAATTCCATTTGTCTCCCCCCCAGTCCTTTAGATTTCTCAGTTTTCAATGAAAAGACTTTCGTAAATAAGTTGGAGGATTTTTATCTCACTAGAGACTTTTTGGAGGGGTCCTTCAGAGAATGGAGGAGGTGAGTAATAAAGGACACAAAATATCCTAAAATATCTGGGAGGAATCTCTTTAATGTCTGAGATAGCACTGTATTTGACTTCCCTTCTCCTGTGCTCCAAACGATTTTTTCTCCTCAAATCACATAGACATGTATGTCTTAGTGCAAAGATGTACAGAGTGACAGATAATGCAGGAGTTCCTGGTTACCACATGATTTTTATCTAGAATGATCTCAGTGCAATTTTCAAGATCTGTATCATATACTTTTGCAATAACAGTTTAAAGAGAAATAACCTCAACATTTCACATAGCAACTCTGAAATGTCTGTGTTTGAACATTAACTCACATTGATTTGAAGTCATAGGACATTTCATTCTGACTAGGAGAGGCTACAGACTATTCTCTGCCCTCCCCTTTTTACATACAGAGAAAATTTAGGCTGTTACAAATTTTATGAACAGACCCCCACATTACTGACTCTGCCTGGTCATTAAGTCAAGATTTCATTTAGTGGAATTCTTTGTAGAAGTATTTCATAGACTTTTATAGTATTCAATTTTCTGTGCCCACATAAAGTATCAAGAAGTAGATAAAATTAGACATATTCTAGGACTGAAAGAATTAATTGTCTTTCAGAGTTTCGTATTTCCAAGATAAGCTTATATTGCTCACAAATTTTACGCTATTCATGATATTAATTTTTGAGGGTAAGAGCTGTTAAATATTAATTCTTCTTTTGGATTAGTCTTCTTTTAACTAGATGACCTAAAAGCTGCATATGGACTTAATAAAGCTTCTAAAGTCTGCTAGCCCAATAATTGGGAATGTTAGAATCTTAGCATCATTTGATTTTGATTATATCCCTGGAAGAGATAACATGGAGTGAGAGATCTAGGTCACATCACATAAAATGTCCGTTTCTACATGAATAACCAGAAAATAGAGACTGTTCAGAAGTACTGAGTTGCTTCCTCATGTAGAAGTGACATGTCTGTGGGCAATTGGTAACCTAAGATGACAAAGACGTAGGTAGACCTAAGAATAAATATGTGGAGAGAGTGTGAGATTTATTTTCATTTTCTCAGGTCAGGTGAAAGGAGAGAAGAAAGCTAATTTCCTCCACCAGATTGAAGCAAATCATGTTACAAATTATACTCCAAGCTTTTTGAGTGCCAGCGTATAAAAGCCTTTTGATAAAAGCCTATGATTGGCTTGGGATCAAAGCGAGGTGAAGGCTTAGAATTCCAAAGAATCTTTCTTACAGCCAAAAGATGCATTTTGCCAAAACAAACTCATCTTAAAGAGAATGGGGATGAAATGCCAAAATTACGGTTTTCTTATTGCTTTCCATGTCATTAAGAAAAATATGACTCTTAGATTTCGATTTTTAATGTGTTCATTACGATCGGGGGTCTTTTGAGACAAGACAATATTCTTTCTATTGACTTGGCTTTAAATGTATTCAAATGTCACAGTTGTTTGTGTCTAGTTACTTTAGTAGTTAAGGGGCCTGCATGAACTAGAACAAGGTCAAAAATTGCATCTCAGAAAATCAGCTAGTCTTTCTCAATTCCATGTCACTGCCCGAATGAATAAGAGCCTACTGACCCTAAAATATATGTCAATTTTTGCCTTCTTACAGATGCTGACTATTATTATCGGTAGTCTCATAATAAATAACCTATAATTCTAGCTGGTTTCTTGATTATGGATTCATTCAACTAATATTTGTTGAGCAATATGTTAGGCACCATGCCTGATCCTAGGGATTAGGAGATAAATAAGAGAAAAGGGACAAAATATTTGAAAGCTTAGACTGTAATTAGCTGTTATGTCAACCATGTTAACATGTGAAAACATTTTTCACTAACTCAGCCTCACAACGTACACATCACCATCCCACTGATCTTTTCATCATTAAAAATCAAAATCACACTTTGAAAAGTTATAAAAGTAATATTTGATCATTATAAAGAATATGGAAAGATACCAAAAAAAGAAAACTAATGTCATATTTAATATACTATCTAATAATAATCCCTGGTATAATTGCCATTACCTTGGGGGATCTCTTCTGAAAATGAATTAAAACTTCTTTGTGCTTGAAAATTTGCTGTGTGTCTTGAAGAGTTATTTTTTTCCTTGGCAGAGTTGCTGATGAGAATTAGAAACTGAAGGCTCAAAGTTAACTTTGCTGTTTATGAGACTTTGTGAGACTGGTTCTCTTTCCCCACTTTTACCCCCACCCCACTCATCCTCAGTTGAACAACTCCTCTTCTTTTTTTATTAATTATTTTTATTTTTACATAGTAAAATAAACTCATATGTATAGGTTCCCCATTCATCATATATATATATTATGTATGTATATATATATATATATATATATATATCAACACATCCTACCCTCCACCAAATCATCTTCCTTTAAGGACAAGGAAATGTCATTCTTCTTGGACCTCTTCCCTGACATCCCTCCCATACATTCACCATCTAGTTAGGGTCCCTACTCTATGCTCCTGAGGTGCCCTGACTTCCGTGTAGCCCCATTCAAACTGTAACAAAATAATCGGCTATTGGTCCTCGAATGTCCATCTGCCCACACTACTGGGAGAACTAGAGCAAGGCCCTCTCTCTTATTCACTGTTACACCTTCATCATCTAACAGAGTGTCAGACATATGAAATCTTTGGACTAACTGGATGAATGAAAGTTTGTGTGATGAAGACCAAAGTTTCTGTAGGAATTCTGTCAGGAATAGAAGTCGTGAAAGTGGGCTGGGAGCTGCTGCTCTAAACTCTGGTGCCTCTGTTGATGGGGCAGAGGTGTGAGAAGAAGGACCTGGGAGGACGAGGAGCAACATGGTACCAAATTCAGTGTGAAGCCTTGGGGATGAGACTAAAGAATGTACTGATGGACTTAATTTACACCAGCGATATGTTTCTGAAATTTCACTCTTTTAGAAAAGTGATTCATTTTTCTGTCAATATACATTCCAACACATCCAAAAAGTACATATAAAATTAACTTTAAAAAAATTGGGTTTAGGGTATGCCCTGGTGGCCTAGCGGTCTAGCACACCTCAGAGCAGCCCCACATACATCCCAAGGTCCAGGGTTCAAGACCCAGGGCCACGGTGAACAACAAATGTGAACAACTAAATGAAAAACAAATAAATAAAGCTCTTCTCCCTCTTCTCTCCTCCTTCCTTGTTGTTTGCCTGCCCATCTTCAGTCCTACCTGTACCTTTCCTTTAAAAAGAAATCTATAAAAAGATTGGGGTTTAAGAATGCTTAAAGATTTTCAAAGAAGAATATCTGAAAATAACAGTAATAGTCCTAAACTTCTACAAGAAGTCCAGTAATTTACCAAATATTCTTCAACATAGAGAATCTAAAAACTTTGTGGAATCGGAAGTAAAATAAATCTTTATTTCAGGAAAAATACTTAGGATACCTTTTCAAAAGGAATTCTTTAAAGGGGTACTTTTGAAGAAGTCTTTTCTTTCACTCATCTCTGTTGAAGTTAACAGTGCATGGTGAAGGTGGAAGATGTCCATCAGCGTCAATCAACACCTGCACAAAGGACACTAAGTTTACCACTGCCAGTTCGATCCTATCTTTAACCACATATTTAACTCCTTTTGCCTAATTTGCCCCTTCTCCTCCCTTCCTCTAGTAACTTCTGATTTGCTCATATAAACTACACATTAATTTTTGTTTGATTTGTTTTATTCATTTGTTTGCTTTCTCTGTCACATATGAGTGAAACCATATGGTGTTGAGCAAGTGTGTCCTTATCTCTCACTTTCTGACTTTTTTCCTATGCAAAAGATAAGTGTGGATTGAGAAATCTAAAGCTGAAGGCTTAGAACATCTTACGTAAAAAGGAGACAGAGTTTCTTCTATGAGTTCTGCCTTTCCTACTGTTCTTTGACTTAACATACTCCAGGCTTTGAGGAATTAATGGCGGAGCTGGCGGAGCCTTAGTGCTTCCGGAGTCCAGCTCCATCACTTTGCAATTGAGGAAGACAGAGGGATGAAGACACTTACTAAGCATGCATGCCAACTGCTGGCAACTCGAACCCAGGCCTCAGGACTCCCTGTCCCTCTAATGTCTTTCCTGGATCAGACAGTCTCCCAGCATGAACCCTGCCTTGATGTGTTTAGAGAAAGAAGGTGAGGAGATGTCCAGAATACAAGTCTGACTGATCACTTATGTGACCGCGGACACCCTTTGTCCAATGGGACTCGACTTCCATGCACTAAAGAGCCAAAGGAAATATTATGTCCTAGCACAGAAGTATGGAGGCTTGACATGGAGCCAGTTGTCTGCAAAAGAATTTCTGACAACCTCAGGGAACTCAGATCCTGTATCCTAAAACCAAACAGAATCAAACTATCCTGAAAAGAAAAAAAAAAAATCAATTTATTTGAATTGAATTGACAGAATTGAATCTGCATCAAATCAACACGTGGAAAGTATATTTTTCCCCTTGAGAATGTGTTTAGAAAATATCAGCAATAATAGATACAAATATCAGACAGAAGGGAAGACCTCCCCACTTCTGCACATGCATGCTACTCCCATTAAGTTAAGCACAGAAGATAAGATATAAAAGCCAGACCTGGCAAAGACAGAGCCGGGGGAGGGGGTTGGGTGGGGGGGCTTTTTGCCACTTCTGTTACAACCTCAGGGATGTGGAGTCACAGATGGAACTCATAAAACATGCAAATGACCATGGGCCCACCATATATGACCTAACGAGCATAAATATATGTGAAGCCACCTAGCCTACAATGAATGACAAAGCGCCTGTGCTGAGGGAACGCAGAAAGCAGACACCATCCTGCTGTGAAGTAAAAATAGAGTTGAGACCTGGCTGTCTGCCTGGCCAGCTCACCCCCGGAGCTCAGCACATCTGGACTCTGGCTTTTACAGAGAAAAAGTAAGGAACAATGTCATCCTATACTCTTTTGGCCACAAAGATCTTCAAACCCATTCGCAATCTGTAAGGGTGCTAATCTCCTTTGAACATTTGCTCTTTCTTTCCAGAAAGTCTTCCCAGAGTAATCCCACTTTCTTCCAAATTTCCAACATAACCTGACTTCTGTGTTCTCGCAGCTGGAATTTCACTGCACATACATCTGGCTAGCAGATCTGTTTCTCTATTAATTTAGAAACTGTATGTTGACAAAAATTGACTCTCGATATGTATATTGGGCAGTGGTCTGTAAGTGTCCCTAAGACGCATGGCTTTATTTAGTATATCTAAAAGAGAAGTCAGCTTTTACAGGTACAGGGAGATCACACTCTCTCTAAGCTGCTCCCGAAGGTTGCAGTACACTTTGAGGAGGTGAGGGTTGTGGGACATGAAGGGTAAAAGACAAGATTATGATTCAAACTATCCTAGGGATGAATTTACATGATCTGTTTTTAATCTCTCATATGATTGTAACCCATTTAAAATAAGGTCTGGCTACCCATATTCAGAACCCAGGTGCAACCAAGATATTTAAATCACATCACTCTGACTCAGAAAGCCTTTGAGAATTATAATTTACTTAAACCTTTCTAAAAATTCTCTTTATCTTTTCCTCTCTCCAAGCTTCTTACCAGCAAGGTCAGCTTCCTTCAAAGTTTAGTGAATGAAACCAGTCATAGAGTTCTATACAGATATACTGAAGGAAAAGTTCATTTTACAAAAGGAACCCATTATCTATTAAATTCAATAAACATTTATTGAGTCCCTGCTGTCACCAGTCACTGTTCTAAGTTTTGTGGGTTCAAAGGTAAATACAACACATTGTCTATTGGAGATGCAAATAGCAGCGCAGGCAACAGCATTGTCTCTATTTTATAGAAAAAAAACTACACTCGGAGAAAAGAGAGATCACACAGTTAGTGGTGATGACATCTGAACTAGACCAGAACTATCTAATATTTAAATCATTACTCTCGAGTTGTGTATGGCAGTTTGTTTTTCACAGATCGAAAGACAGGAGCTACTTGGAAAACCAAAACAACGACAAAATCCTTTTAGTTATATTCAGGTAGAATCCGTGAACGGTCTTAAAAACACTAGGGAGAGCAGGTGGAATGTGGAAATGTGGCCGCCTGTATACCACCCTTCTCCATTGAGCTCCCTAGAGCAGTGCTACTCAAGAGAAATTTCTGAGAAGATAGAAATGTTCTATACTGTCTAATAAGGAAGTCAATATCCACAACCATCGAGCAACAACTGGACCCTTGATATGTGGCTTATGCAACTGATGAACTGAATTGTTTTCTTTCAATGAATTTAAATGTCAATAGCCACATGAGGATTGATAGTATACAAATCATGGTAACACTGGCCATGATCAAGAAATTTTACATCTTTCACTAAAAAAGAATATCCCTTAATAGAAAAAAAGGATTTTTAGCAGCTTTTTTAAACCTGTTTTTGATATTAGATGGGGGTTGAAGCAAAAGTATAATAGAAAGAAAACAGATGGATAAAGATGCTGACAAGCAGAGTCCATGAGGATGAGGACATTCACAGAGCAAAATAAGTAAAGGTGGTACCCACCATGCTGACATCTGATCATGGGCCCTCCACGAAGATAAAGACTGTGGAGGGAGAAAACCTAGTGCAAAAGTTTGGTTCCTTCTATCCGTGCAAGCTGAGACATATTATTGAATCTGAATAAACTCTGGGCCTAAAATGAACTGGTTGAATGTGGGAGAAAGAGAATTTATTCTTTTTTTGCTCCTAATAAGAGATAAACCAACCTGAAACTTTAAGTCTTTGCCCATGCACATCAAGTAAATATGGCAACAGATGGCAAATGTTCATTTTTATCACTAATTCGCATAATCCTTTGACTTGCACATTGTAGAAGGATTTTATTAATAAAAGCACAATTTTTTTCTCATTTATCCCCACACTCTAAAGATATCTGAGCTGCTCAGTGCTACAAAATTCCAGCGTTAGTCCTGGACCTGAGCGGAGGCTGCCCAGGAGGTTTGGTGACCAGGATCCTGGTAACTTAATACAAAAATAGAGAAGTTTATCATGGAATCACAGATGCCAGTTCAATTCCAGCAGCTCACACAGATGCCATTGTAATAGCTCTCTCTCTCTCTTAACCGACAAATCCAAACGGTGCTCTTTTAGAAGCAGTGAAGACAGCTTTATTACACACGGGCCAGATATAGAATCTGAGTCCCGAAATACTTTTGGGGTACACTTTTACTGGTGAGGGAGAGGGGAAGGTGTGAATTAGAACAGGAATTATAAACGGAATTCAGTTATTCGTTTGTGAATTCCTCACATGGATAACACACAAGATTCACATAATTGTAAAATGCACATAGGGTTTCATTCTCAGAAAGGTATACTTTTATCTAGTCAGTAGCTTCCAGACAGTCTTGACTATCAGGTGCCTGGTGGCTGGGTGGCCACTGTTGGTCGTCAGCGGCTAGAAACTGGGGTGCGGCTTCCTCTCTTCTACACCATCAAGCACCAGGGCAAACGGAGTACTACAATTTATTTCCTTAATGTAACAACTTATTCCAGCATACAAGACACAGTCTCTAGTAATACAAAGACAGCAGAATACGAACGTTTAACCTATTTAATTACGGAGCTATCCCTACTTGTTTTCTTCACTTCTCAGAATTGAAAGGAGTGATTAAACCCATTATAAAGGGAGGGAACTTTCTCTACTCTCCTTCTAGTGCCATCACTCTCCATGCCCAGGAGGGAAAACAAACATTTCTCCTTCCGCCCAGGAAATATCTAACGACTAAGTATCCTAGCCTCCTCAAAAGACAAACTGGTGTTTAGTTGCTAGTGATTTGGGTTCTGGATTTCAAGGCTATTGAAGATTATTGCATGAAAAAAAATGAAATAGTACAGTTCTTTGGGTTTGGTGGATAAACGGTTTTAGGCAAGAGCTCTGAAAAGTACTAAAATGTGGGGGTAGGGGCTAAGAGAAAGGGGGAATTACTAGATGGAAAAAGTTGTCTGTGAAAAGGGGATAAGGAGAAAGGGTGGATCAGGAGCTATGATCTAGAAATATGGAGTAATTGGAAAACAGTGTTGAATATCCGGGATGGGGATGGAGGGGTTCATAATCCTCTCCATCTATCACCAAGTGTTCTTCACATAAGTAAGAATAATCCCAAAATCCGTACCTGGAACCTCAGGGTAACTTTTCCCCACCTCACTAAGTTGACCACTCAGTGACGCAGCCACTACTCTTGGCCACAGAACGTTACCTTATTACTGGCAAAGGCCCTGTATGAACACTCTTGCCACTGTATCCCAGGTCAGCTCTAGCCCCTGGAACCATCTATGAGTCATGAAGTAGAGTTTCTCCAACTGCGTTTATTGAACAAGCTTACATGGGACAATGACCTGTAAGTGGGACACTCTGCTAAGTAAGTACAGCAGACGGCTGATTGCCTTCCTGCTGTCCATTTCCTCTCCCGTCTTCTCCAGATTCCAAATATGTTTTTAGGTATTTGCCATCCTGTTTCTTTTCAGTACATGTTACTTAAGAAAAGTGAGCCTTATCTCCAAAGTAGGAGAGAGTTCTGATTGATTGACACATGGTAATCCCATACCCATGGTCAATGACTGGTCCAGAATCTAGACTTAAGCCAATTAGCCCATGGTATTCCCCCTTGTGACAGCTACTGGCCCAGAGCTGGGATATGTGACACATCTTGACCCGATAAGAGAGAAGGAAAGGACTTTTGTTTCATGACTGGAAGAGATGTTATTGCTCTCTTTTCCTGGATCTGAATAAAAAGCGTATCATTTTGATTGTGAATAGCAACTCTCTTATAAATGCAAGAGGAACTAACCTCAGGTTGACACAAAGAGAGATGGAAAATATCTTCATTTGAAGACATCGATGAACCATTAAATCAGCCATTCTTGAAGTCCATCTTATCTGTGAATTTCTTCATTTTTCAGTTGTTTAAATCAATTAAGTCAGAGTTAATAAGTTACATGCAGTTGAAAACTGGTGTAGGAAGCAGGAAGCTCAAAAGGAAACCTTCTTCACTATTAAAATAAAACCCAGAGCTTTCAACAGTTAGTCAGAAAAGAAAACCAGTTAGTATAAGAGAGTTAGGGAGCTAAATAAGCAGCCCCAATTCTAGTCCCAAGGATCTCACCCTTCTCTGTTCTCTAAAGCCAGACACCTAACCACTACTCCCTTTTAAAAACTAAAAATTTCAAGAAGACTGTGTTATATGCCAAGGGAGAACAAAAGAGACACAAGCAAAGAATATACCAATGAATTAAAATGGTCTTCTTTAAAGCACACAATTGTGCCAGTTATCTGATGCCTGGGTTTATAGACCACATCCTATTTCCTGTCCTAATATATGATCAGATTACAGAGGCTGATCCACCTCTGCATATGAGCCCACTCAGGTTCCTAACGCCTGCCTAAGTGTTCTCAACATGGATAGTGCCATTTCAAAATCTGTCCCTCCGGAGTTCCATTTTAGGCCTTTGATTAATTTCAGCATAAGAGTTCATTCAAGTTCTATTCAGGAGAACCCATCTCTGGTGGTGTTGCTCAGACTCTAGCCCAAGAACCATTCACATTAGAATCAATAGGGATGTCTACTAAAAATGCAGATACTTGGGCCTGAAACAAAGGGATGTTGAGTCCATGAGTCTAGAGTGGTGCTCAGGAATCTGCACTTAAATCAATTACCCAAGTTATTGTGATCAAGTTAAAAATGGAAATCACTGTTCTAGTAATACCCTCGACTTTTCCAAAACACGCAGTAAACGTAACCATGAACCGCCATGAAACAAATACCCTACTGTCATCTCACGTGTGGCCATTCTCTCAAAATGATAGACCAAAGCTACCAGAGGGCTCCGATATGCTTATATTTAGGACTCACCAGAGCTATATAAATGATCAGGTTACAGAGAACAATGGAATTTATAACTGAAGGGTCTAAAACAGATCACTCCAAGTTTCTCAACTTGATCTCTTGTGGATGCCACTCTCTGGCATGAAGAGTGTTTCTAGCCTGAGACAATGGAAGGCAACCTCAGAGGTGAAGGGGAAAGCGCCTTTTCTACTCCTAATACTTTCATCAAAGTGTTCCCTTCATCAAAGAAGTCACCTGCTATTCCCTGGGCCTCCATCCTTCTCCTAACCCAGAAGTGGTCTCAGTTCCCTTGTCCCCTAGAAGAGAATAGTTTCAGAAAGTCTTTATCCGTGTCCTCTCTAAGAAACCTACCTTTATTTTCTGAGTAAAGATGGGTTCTCCCTCCTTGTTCTCTCCTGGGAACCCCTGACGCCCTTTTCCAGGCCTCAGCACAATCTTTGGTTTGCCCCAGCTACCTCAGAACTCGCCTCCAAGTAAATTCTCCATACATGTGTTATGAAATGTGGGCTTTTTTCTTGCTAGTCAAGTATAATGCTAATTCATTTGTTCACCCAACCTGTGAAGAACCTCTGAGAAACAGAGAAACTGTTCGTTGGTTTTCATATAATTACAGGTTAGAAAATAATGGCAGCTGAACTGTCTCTGTTCTGGAGTGTGTGCAAGAAGAATGATGGGAACTAACCAGACAATATGGAGGGGAAGATGAGCCATGAAAAAGAACATGTTAAATTCTTACCCCTCCACTCAATGACAGAGCTGGTCCAGACCAAATTAGGAGCAAAAGTATACTTGCTGCCTTGATCTGGGAATGCCCCACCCCTCTTCCAGAAATCTGAAGACTTTAGCGACCTGGAAGCCATCCCTCTCTCCTTCCTTTGCAAAAAGTACGCCATGGAGTCCCCAAGAGCTGGGGGCTGGAGAAGTTTTTAGAACTTGAGTTTCCTTCCTTCTCTTTGGTCAAAGAATAAATTTCTTTATTGGTTCTTTCATGTGACTTGTGATCTTTACTAGCCGAAAGGGGGAAAAAAACTTAGGTAATATTGGTGAAAATAAAAAACCTATTCCTTATAAATGCACAGATGACCACTATTTTGGATTTTTAAAGCTGGTTTATAACTAATCTCTAAGTCATTTTCCAGTCCTATTTCTGTCATTTTAAGAAATGTATATTCATATTATAATTTTATGTGGGTGTCTATATATACATACATACACAACAGAGAGTTTTTATCATTATTTTGCAAAAACTAGAACACATCCTTAAGGCAACTTATTAAAATTAAATTTTTATTGTGATAACATTGCTATATTAATGTATATTAATGTATATAATGTATTAATGTATATTAATGTATATAAGAAAACGGAATTAAAAATCTATATCTGTAAACACTCCATCATGATCACCACCAAGTCCAGCTCCCACCCACCTTCACACATTTGACCTTTTTAGCTCATTTCACCGTCCTCCCTGCCATTTTTTCTTAACTACTCCAAAATGCACTTTTCTTTTACCCAGAAGATTAAGTAGAATACTATAGAATGCTTGTTTTACTCTTGTCTTCTAAGAAATTCATTGATTCCTGCATATCTATGTATACATTT
The DNA here is from genome assembly GCA_004363575.1 of Solenodon paradoxus. Taxonomy (NCBI): domain Eukaryota; kingdom Metazoa; phylum Chordata; class Mammalia; order Eulipotyphla; family Solenodontidae; genus Solenodon; species Solenodon paradoxus. Next base: position 55,072 of record RJWH01004894.1, on the reverse strand, counting down.
CTTTCTTATATTAAAAAAGAAGAAAATGGAGAGATACTCTAGGGTGAGCATAGACTTTTCACAGAAACAATTTGAGCGTTTAAACAAATTAAAACATTGCTAAGCAGACACTCAGAAGTAGCTTGCTAATACACTAGAATTAAAGGATGACTGAAAATGAAAAGGAGAAGTTCCAGAAGTGTCAGGTCCACTTGTCAAAGTTATGTCTTCCCATAACAGAATAAAAAAGACTTTCGTGTTTCAAAATACCTTCCCCACCCATTCAGCCGCCCAGTGCCTTCTGCTTCTACATTGTATTTCAGTCATTGATTAAGCTTAGGGCCTCAGGGTCTCTAAATATTTATGTGGGAGGAGTAGCCTCTAAACCAGTTGTAAACAGCTTGCAGGTAACAATTGCCTGGAAAGAATGAGAAATGTAAGGTCTTCGGGGGTCAGTGCACCCCTTTAGTAGGTAAGAGGTTGTTTTAAATTGGTTTCTCCTAATGTGTTAGACATTATTTGGATCCAATCAAAGGAATCACCACCAGAGAGAACAGGGAAGTGAAATAAGGAAAAGAGAAAAGCAATACAGGGCAGGACTGTGGTCAACTTAATACCGTGACAGCTGCTGCTTGTCCCCTGGGGAACTTTAGGACATGTACATAGCACCTCTCGGTGTTTTCTCAACCAAGATGTAGGAAGCTGGGGTATTTATTCACCAACTCCTTTTCATCATTGGTTGTCTAGGGGAGCACAAATCTGTCACCCCTAAAATATGTCTGCTTGCTAAAAAATAATATTTTTCTCTCCTTGTCTTCTTTTTTTTGAAAGGGAAGTGCAGACAGGAACGCAGGGATGAAGGCAAGTAGGCAGGCAGTCAGGAAGGAGGAGGAGGAGGAGGAGGAGGGAACACTTTGTTTATATTTATTTATATAGTTGTTCATCCTCTAGGAGGCGTAAAGGAAGTTTCAGCAATGCAGGATCATTTCCCAGAGGCGCCGTAAGGGCCCTAAGGAACCGCTAATCTTCCATGTGAATAAGCTCAAGGCTCCAGGTGCCCTGTCTGGAGACAATGTTCTTGCAGAGTCGACCATTTTCCTGGTTTCTGGTATTCTTGGTTACAATTTATATTGACTCAGCTGCAACACTCTGGTTGACACAGCTGTGTCTTTGGATGAAGACTGTTAACTGCTCATAGAAATGAAATGACATAGAAGCTTTGGTCGAGATATTTCTGGAAAATGTGAGCAAAGATACGGTCTCGAAAATTACCTAGGGGCCACAAACCCTCTGGTACGAGCTATTACTCTCTGACAGTCTTGTGTGAATCGGGGATTTCCCACCTGGGCTTTAAATGTATCCAGTCAGGTATTCTCTCTCACATATACTCCTTTCTGCAAAACTCATGCCCCTCCACCTTGCCATCAGGCACTTCTGTGAGGTATGCAGGACACAGCCTAAGAGCACCTCCATTTTATAACAAAGAAATGCGAGTCCAAGGAAAAATAGTAACTTGTCTGAGGTGAGGCTAGATCAGAGCTCATAGTCCTTGTTGAGTGAAACTTGAAGTAGAGGACGGCGTCTTGGCTTAGTTCCTGTGGCCTGGCCTGTCTGTCTGTTGTTTGAACCATACAATGGACCAGGAACTGTCGGTTCGACCTTTGAAAATTACTCTAATTTTTTTAGATTTCTGTAGATCCCATATAAATTTATTATAACTGCATAACAGATTATGGTGACTTGAAGGAACAAAAATTCATTCTTTCATAGTTCTGGAACCCAGAAGTTCAAAACCAAGGTGTTAGCACCCTTGATTTCTTCTAGAGCCTCTCTCTGAGAGAGAGAGAATCAGTTCCGTGATTCTCTTTTAGCTTTGACTGGCTGCCAGTCTTTATGGTGCTCCTCCACCCTTGCCTCCACCTTCAAACACCTTCTCCTCGGTGGGTCTCTTTCAGGATGCTTTTTATTGGGTTTCGAACCCCCTTGGATAATTCAGGATGAGCTCATTTCTAGAGCCTTAGCTTAAGTACATTGGCAAAGACCCATTTTTCCAAATAAATTATTATTTGCAGGTTCCAGGGATTAAGATGTGGGCAAAATTGGGGAGTGGGATAAGACACCATTCACTCCTCTACAGATTCATTCCTACATCCTAGTCCTTTGAATTTGCTTGCTTTCTACCTGCTGAAGTCGAGCAGAATCCCCAAATCTATAGTTAATTTAAGAAGAAAGGGCTTGAAATGCCTGCTTTAAGAAAAAGCACTGAACTGGGAACTGGTGATATAAGAGCAAATGACATCCCACTGTAATCTAATAAGAGATGTACAAGGGACTGATCAAAGACACTGGCGGAGCACACGCACAACAGCAGACATTATTCCAACATCTTCTTGCAGAGACACTTAGTATATGGCTTTTGCAATAACAACCACAAAGCTCTCCTAAAATCCCACTCACAGTGCAAGGAAATGCCGTCATTTCCTTTGCCATTGGTGTGAGTTCATTGTGGGAGATGATATTACAGAAGTGAGCAGAATTAAGAATTGATCAAACTTGACACTCATGGCAAATTTTATGGTAGGTTTAGCAAACCACTGGTCAGTTTTATCTCTCTTTGAACAGGGTGACCAGATACTCTTACAGTGAATATGCAGCTCAAAAAATATTTTCAGTGTACCAAGTAATCGAGATCCTAAATCATTCCCAAAAGAACAATGAAAAATCAAAAAATGTGAGACTCAATATGTGGAATCTATAGGAAAAAACAAACCACTTCCAATCTTCCCGTGCATGGATGCTAAGGAGTTCCTAGAAATAAGGACCAGTTCCAGAGAGTTCCACATACTCTTCCAGTTAGGAGATGGCTCATCTTACAAACCTTTTCTGTCTCTATGGATTTGAGGACTAACCCACCAACCCATGACCTCCAAACCACCAGGATTCACAAGAATCAAGGTCACTGAATGAATTGAGTCTGAAAATAAGAGAATGTCAAATACTCTTAATTCTGCCCCACAATCTATTCTGTTATTCTAGCTATGGCTTTTGGTCTATTTTTCTTCCTATTATTCTGAACCCTCAGTTGTTCAGCAAGACACTGCTGTTTTATAAGCAGATCATGCTGTCCAATGCTTTCTAACGTAAAAGTTTCTGAAAGATAGTGTGTGAACAGAAAAGAAATAACCGTTTATATATTGATAGATGCATATGCTCCAGTTTTGATAGAAACACTTAGAAAAGGTTTAACCCTCTTTACTTCTGAAAGAGTAAGGCTTAAAAACAAGGCTTGAGTAAAGCAGCCTTTCCTACCACTATTCTTCCAGAATGGACCACAGATAAGTTGCCCAAGGACTACTCGGAATGGGCTTCCCAACATCAAAAAGGGGTGGAGGGGAGAGAGAGGGAGGAGGAGG
>RJWH01004894.1:0-51580 GCA_004363575.1 Solenodon paradoxus | reverse complement strand
CTTTTTCAAAGAAAAAAAAAAATGAAACAAAACCTTGTTCTCTGAGAGCTCCAGTCTTCTGTCGCATGGGATGGGAAGCTCTCGTGGATTTCATTCCTTCTCTAGTGACACATTTCTTCCTCCAAAGTGAATCTCCTTATTCCCTTTCCTGTTTCCCTCACAATTCTTCATTGGCCTTCTCTCGTCTTGCAGATTTCCACGTTGTCACGTGGAGATATCTTTATGAGGATTGGTTATAAGGTCACAGGATTATGAAGACTTCGCTATTCTGACCACTTTTCCGACAAGGACATGCTCACACACCCTGGTTAAGCCTGCAGCTAGAGCAGCCTTCCTCACACACGCACATCACGCCTTTGATATTGGCTTAATAAGATACTGCAATGCAGGTTCCCAATTACAGGTTTCCAACTCTCATGAAGGTTTGAAATAGAACACAAAGGTAGCCCAAGAGTGGGGTGAGGGGGTGCCAAAAGGAGGGGAAGGACAAACAGGGAAAGGCCACCAAGGGAGTGTTTGAACCTTGAGTGTGAGGGTTGGAGCCTGGAGAGGAATGAACTGTGGTTCAAGGCACAGAGGTTAGACCATGTAGAAGGATAATACAAATGGTTTGACTTGTCAAATGGCTGATCAGGATGGTTAATACAGCAAGTTCTCAGCTTTTAGTCTATGGGATGGGTGGATGAAATTCGCTAACTTAAATTTGGCTGTATCAATTAGGCAAAGATTCCTTAACAGATGACAAACATAACTAGCTTTTACAGGAAAGGATTGATTAAGCTCGGCTCCAAAGCCTGGAAATGATTTCTTACCACCTCTCAAAGGATGTATAGAATCTGAGCTGGGCTATAATACAAGTCACAGAGGCGATTTCAAATTTTTTGGTAGCTATATATGAAAAAGTAAGAAGAAAGAGCTCAATTAACTTTAATAGTGTATTTCGTTGAAACCAATAGAAGCAAAATAGTATCACTGACATATATCTTAAATATAAAATCATTATTGATGAGAGAGCTCACATTTTTATTTTTAAAGAGGAAGGCAGGCAGGCAGGAAGGAAATGAGAAGAGGAAGAAGTATTTCTTTTATCCTTTGTTCATTTCTGGGTGTTGCCCCAGGTCCCAGGTCATAAACCAAGGTTCCTGGGCTTGACGTGGTCTATACCCCGGAAATGGACTTAACACCCAAGCCACCAGAGTGCGTCTCACAATTTTCATTTTTAATGCTAAGTCTGAAATTTTGTATGTTTTCGCACTTAAACAGTGCGTCTCCATTTCAAGTGTCCATGTAGCTAGTGGCCACCTTTGTGGAAGACTCAGTTCTAGCGAACTGGAGAGGTATGAAGAGGGTGCCTAGGTGAGAGAGATGGGCTGTGTCGAGGCTCAAGGATGGAGAACGTTCGGGCACCTGCCATGAACTGTCCGAATCTGGACATCCTCAGAGCTGCACCCTGGGAAATTCTGTAACTAGGCAGACCCCTTTCTGATTCTAGCAGTTAAAGAGAGCTGAGCGCACACATCCAAAACAGCCTTCCCAGAATCCCAGGGACTCAGGCTTTCAGATCTCTAATCCAGATGAGCCCATCTGAGACCTACTTTCAGGCCTGCCCTGTAAATTTCAGAATCCAAGGTCAAGCCTGGCTCCCTCCCCTCCGAGTATTAGCTCCCTATCTTCCCTTTTTGGGTTTATTCTTCACCATAATCTCCTGTCCCACCCACCTTCCCCCTCGACCTTATTCCTGACTTCGCAATGTGGGGATGGCCGCTCTAACTGCCTGCTTCCGCCGCTCTGCCTGTCCGAATCTCCCAGGCCTTTCACTGAGAACCCTGACATAGGACTTAGTGTAATATATGAAGAGCCCACTCCAACCAGCAATCAGTTCAGGGTGCTCAATTCAGCGCTGTTCATGTATCCCTGTGAACCTTTGTACAATCAGCTTCATGACCAATGTGTCCCCCAAACAGGGCTGTATTTCTGTCAATATTAAATAGACTTCTAAAGGGAGATTTATGCCTAAGTGTGTGAGAATAAAACCTTCATGGGGAGAAAGAAGCTACATTCTCATGCCAACTTTAATCTTCAAAGGAGAAAATGAGGTCACCGAATTTTATAGTCAGTACGCATCTGCCAAACAGCATCGCGTTGAATCATTCCTTGAAATCTGCCTGATTACAATGTTGACTGTGAATTAATCCCCATCAGTGCAGGAAGCCAGGATAAGCAGTTGCATGAACTCATTTGGTGTTTGACTCACTTAAGAAAAATCGGAATTTCACAATTTCTAGATGCTTCCCCCAAAATGGACCGAGAGGGGCTCATTTACAGTCAAGCATGCCCTGAAAATGTGGGCTTGTCCTAAATGACACTCCATGTTAGGATCATCCTCTGCCAGAGATCCATGAAATGTAAATGAGTTTCTCCAAAACAGCAACGACAAACCTTTGCAATAATATCCTATTCCTATGCACCCCTAGGGAACATGTAATTCAAAAACGTTATTATCGCCCCTGAATGAATAGTTGTGACTTTGATGCTTTCATCACACAATACCAGGGACAATTCTCTGATTCTTGGAAACAATGTCTGTTTCTGGAGAGGAAACTGGTGGTTGCCAGGACCGTAAACTACCCGGCTGAACCATTACATTGGCAAGTGCCAGTTGAGCCAATAATTTGCAAGGCCACTACCTCTCTGAGATGCTTGTCTTTTCATCTGTAACATGGGAGGAAATCAACTCCCATCTGAGGGTGTAAAACACTGTATGGGGGACACACGTGTGACAGAGCTCAGGGGCTCAGCAGAGGGAGTCCTGAGGAAGACAATGAGAATGCACTTGTTCCTCTGAGCCTCCCTACAGTTGGGATGGAGCTCCGATTTTATTTCATGAAGGGAATCACAAGGGGAATGCATGAACCTCAGGAGAAGAGAGCAGAGAAGCACCTCCTCATTTCACAATACCTGGTCTTCAGCATTCAGTCAAGTTGCTTTCTTGTTTTGTTTTGTTTCGTACATTTCCTCTTCATTCCTACTTGCTCCTACCCTAGTTACTCACTAACAGACTGACTGATGTGGATGTGTGTATATATGAATACGCTGGAAATTTTATGTGGTTATAGTTTTAATTGATTTTATTGAAGGAATCTTGCATTTTAACATTTGCTTGATTTGAGGTATACATGATAGCCAATTTGCATCTGTATGTAGTACAGTAGGTTTACCACTATTTCCTTTATTTCCTCTTCACTTTACAGTTTATCCCCTTTATCCTATTTCCCCCCATCTCTTCCTGTGCCCTTTGATTTGCCTTTTTTTCTCCTACTAAAAGTCTATTGTTGTTTTGACAGTTCTCTCATTTTTTAAAGTCTATTATTGGTCAATGTATATCATTTGTTAGTTTTCTATCTGTATACACATCATATGAGACATCATACGATGTCTGTCTTTCTCCTTCTGGCTTATCTTGCTAAACATAATTCTCTCCAAGTCCATCCATGCTGCTGCAGATGGCAGGCTTTCTCCCTTTTTGATGGCTGTGTAATATACAGACACATCTTATCTGTCCACATCATCATTTAGTTTGTTTCCAGCTCTTGGTTATTATAAATAATGCTGTAATGAACATGGGGGTGCATATTTCTCTGTAAATCAGTGTTGCTGCATTTTTAGGGTAAACACCCAATAGAAGAATAACTAGATGACATAGAATTCTCATTCTCAATTCTTTGAGGAATATCCATACTACTTTCCAAAATGGTTGCACCATTTTACATTCCCACCAACAGTGAATTAAAAGTTCTCACTTCTCCACATCTTCTCCAAGCACTTGTTACTTCCTTTTTTTTTGATGATAGCCCTTCTCACAGGTATAGGTGACTACTCATTGTTTTGATTTGCATTTTCCTAATGATAAGGCAAGTAGAACATCTTTTCACCTACTTGTTGGCCATTTGTATGTCGTCCTTGGAGAAGTGTTTGTTAAGGTCATCCGCCCATTTTTTTTATTGTGTTGTTTACTTTTTGTTCTCTAATTTTATGAGTCCTTTGTATATTTTGGATATTAATCCCTTGCCCAAGGTGTAATAAGCAAATATCTTTTCCCATTCAGCTGAATGTCTTTTTGTTTTGATGTGTCTTTTGCTGTGTAGAAGTTTTTGAGTTTGATGTAATCCCATTTGTTTATTTTTGGATTTTATTTGCCTTGCTATTAGAGTCAAGTTCCCAAAGATACATCTTAGGTCTATGCCAGTAATGTATTGCCTATATTTTCCTCTTTGTATTTCATGGTTTCCAGCCTTACATATAAGTCTTTAACTCATCTTGAGTTAACTTTTGTGTATGGTGTGAGGTAGTGGTCTAGTTCTCCCAGAACCATTTATTGAAGAGACTATACTTGCCCCATTTTAAGTTTTTGGCTCCTTTGTTGAAAAATTGGATGTGCGTATATTTGTGGGTTTATTACTGGGATTTCATTTCTGTTTCAGTGATCTGTATTTCTGCTTTTATTCCAATACCAAGCTATTTTGATTATTATTGTTTTGTAGTAGAATTTGAAGTCAGGGAGCGTGATTCCTCCATTGTTGTTGCTGTTTTTCCTCTGAGGATTGTGTTTGCTAACCTGGACTCTTTGTAGTTCCAAATAAATTTCTTTATTTTTTTGTTCATTATCTGTGAAGAAAGTCTTCGGAATTTTGATGGGGAAAACATTGAATATGCATATTTCCTTGAGTAGTATGGCCATTTTGATTATGCTAATTCTTCCAATCCATGAGTACAAGAGAACCCCCAAGACTCAAGTAAAAGCTACTAAATGACAGGCTGCAAAATAATATTAAAAAATCTTTTGAATTTCTGTATGTTAACAATGGAAATGCAGAAAAAGAAATCAAGAAACAATACCATTTATGATTGCATCAAGGAACTTCCAGTCAAGATGGCAATCTGGTAGGATCGTGAGCCATATCCTCCCCACGGGACAACTAAAATACACCTATTTTCCAGAAACAAACTCTGAGGAAAAGTGAGCACAGATGCTGTAGGGACACAGCAGAATCACAATCACAAGATATAGATGAAAATGGCAGGGTTCAGAACTACATTACAGAAATGAACTCCAGATTTGAGCCAAAAAAGAGTGGGTAGAACTGCAGGAAGAACCAGCCCTGCCAGGAATTGTGAAAGCAGCAGAGAGCCCAACCAGTGGGGCAGGGACACAGAGCTAGGCAAGAGGTCTTGGTGCACAGTGGAAGGAGGATCAGTGACCTGGTGGATCGAATGGGATGCTTAGCAAGAAAATTACACTGGGCGCCCCATAACCAGAAGACAGCTAGTGGAATCACCCACATCCACCATTCCCCACCACTCTCCTGGAGACACAGGACATGCCCACCATAAATCCCACTCTCAGGCTTAAAGGAAGAAGAGAGACTTCCAGAGGGAGAAACCATCAATGCTACCCACCAGCGCCACCCTGAGGGTGGAGGCAAAACTGCAGCTTTATTGCTGATTATGGACCAACAGCAAGGTGGCATTGCAATTGGGAGCTGGGATGCTGGGGAAAGGCTCTGTATCCCACACACAAACTCCAATTCCATAGACTGAACTTTTGGACAGCAAAAGAGGGCTTACATAATAAGAACATCAACAAATCCAACCAGTGGTGATGTCATAAAACTCTAGAAACCTCAGCGTTCAAACCAAGATCCAGGCTTACTTGGTGCAAGTCATTACCCTACACAAGGCCATTATTGCAGGGAAAGCTAATCCACAAAATCATAAACAGAATGCCAAACAGAGCAAAGACAGAAAAATACATGCAAACTGATGAATCCATTTAAAAACCTAGAGGAAAATCTGAACACAATAGATGTATGCAAACTACCTGAGGATGAATTTAAGGTAACAGTGATAAACATACTCATGGTAATCAAGAAAACAACAGAGGAAGAAAAAGAAAACTACAAAAGAGAGAGAGAAATGAAGCAAGATTAAAGAAATGAAGAAGATGGTAGATGAACTAAGGAACGCTCTAGAGCGACTTAAGAATCAGACAGATGAAGGCTTCAATAGAATCAGTGAGCTAGAAGATAGCACAGAGGAATTCTCAAACAAACCCACAAAGAGATGAAAGAATGCAAAGAAATAAAGACAGAATTTGAGACTTATGGGATAACATTAAAAGAATAACATTCATATCATAAGATCCCAGAAGAAGAGAGGAAAAAAAGGGGGCGGAAACTGTATTTGAAGAAGCAGTAGATGAAAATTTCCCTAACCTAAAGAATGAAGCAAGCCTCCATACCCAGGAAACTCTTAGAGGTCCTAATAAAAGAAACCTAAGCACCTAGACATATTGTCATAAAAATGGCAAAAATACAAGATAAAGAAGGAATATTAAAAGCATTCAGAGAAAAACTCGTCACATACAAAGGAATTCCCATAAGATTACCAGTGGATTTCTCAACTGAAATGCTACAGGCCAGAAGGGAATGGCATGATATATTCAAAGTGATGAAAGAAAAGTATTTTCAGTTTAGGATACTATACCTAGCAAGATTATCATTCAGAACTGAGGGAATGATAAAAACTTTTCCAATAAGGAAAAGATGAAGGAATGTATCACCACAAAAACTAGCTCTACAAAAATTACTAAAGATGCTATATAAAATGTAAAGAAACCCCACTTTAAAAAAGTCAGACAACAAATATAAAAAGTGGGGAGGAGAAGAGAACAAAAATATAGATGGTTAGAATGAGTGGAAGACCAATCTGCTTTCAAACATAATTGCACAAAAAGAATGAAATACCTTGGAATAAACTTAACCAAAGAAGTGAAGGACCTATATCCTGAAAACTATAGGACATTGCTAAAAGAAATAGAAGATGACACAAAGAAATGGAACTATGTTGTTACATTTTTTTGTACACACTTTAAATATGTATGTGTGTATGTAAATATGTCTATAGAAGAAAAATATGGAATTCAGTCTTAAAAACTCAATGCTTTTAGATTGGTACATACAATATTCCATATGCACCTATCTGTTCCCCAGTGATGGATGCAGAGGTAGCTCTTAAAGGACGATGGTGAGGAGTGCATGCACAGGAGCCATATTGCCTGAGGTCATTCTCATTTGCCAACTGTGTGAACTTAGTCCAATTACTCAACCTCCCCAACTGTCAGTGTTCTCACTTCTAATAAAACAGAGATAATAATTATATCTACTATAGAGTACTGAGCATACGAAGTGCTGAGTACACATAAGCACCTAGCCTGTGTTAACCATCTTTATCACCACCACCATCTTCATTCTCACACCCAATGCTACATCAAACACACCCTTGAATGAACCTGTGCTTGAGTTTCTCTGGGGTGCAGGCTCCAAAAAGGGATGACTGGGTCATAGGGCAGAGGTGCACTTCATCTCAAATGGTTCTCTGGAATGACTGCCCTGTCTACATTCCTACCATCCACTCCTGAGGGTTCTGGGAAAAGTTTTCTCAGTCCATGAAAGCACAGATTTTAACACCTCTCCGCTCCAGTTACACTGACATCATCTATCTGGGAGACTTCTGATCACAATGGGTGGAGAAATGGTTCTAAGACATATAGAAGACATAGGAGTCAGTCTGTTGTGCACTGCAGAGATATGAGCCCTATACTGATGATCACAGCTGGGCATGACCCTGGGAGGGAGGGCATCAGAGTCACCCTGGAGGGGAGGGTCACACAGCTTCCCCAGAGGATGCTGAGTTGCCTACCCCAGGAGAACATGACCCTCCCACTCCCTAGTCCCAAGTAAGAGTCCTTTCCTCTGGGAGTTACTCACAGATAAACACAAACTGTGTCAGCACAGGACAAAAGGCAGAGAACCTCTGGGGAAGGAGAGACCTGCAGTGGCCCAGAACCCTGGAGCTGTTAGGAGGAGCTGATATAACTTGCCAGAGGGATCCCCTTGTTTATTGAATTCTCTAGTTTCAAAGATCTCTCTGAAGCCCAAATAATTCTGGAAATGTTACTACTTAGTCCCAACTTATGATGTAAATCCATATTTTGTCCAGAAGACCATGTGCTCAGTAAGTTACCTGGGCTCTAGTTATTGGACTTCTGTTAGTACCAGAGGGTGTAAGCATCTAAAGAGGCCTCCCAGAAGGACTTGGATGTTTGGTAGGCAAGGTGTGACACATGTCTGATATAATTGGGTGATGTATGTCACCTCATACGTCATACATGTTCCTGGGAGCAGTGAGCACTGTTCTAGAATAGATGCATGGTGTCATTTAAATCCAGTCCGGCACCCACATCATCATAAAGATGCAAAACAGTTCACTTAATAGCATCCAGGAATCCTCAATCTAGGTCTGGATTTCAGTAGTCTCTAAAATACCCCTTTTTGTGAGTGACAAGTCAGTAAAATTTTGTTTTCTCTTTGTCTTCCTTACATGAGTTTATTAAGCTTCAAAAGCAAAAGCACATCATTCATCCATTGGCTAAGCCATCAGTGAGCTGTTTCTTACTGGGGATTCCTCCCTCTTTTTGAAAAAAAATGCAGTATCTGCCAAGGTATTCAGACTTGGGGATGCTAAAGAAGATAGAAAAATATTTATATCAATGTGGTAATAGGCAACTCATTAAATGTTGTTTTTATCTTTTTTATTGCTTTGTACTCTAAGTAATTATTTAATGGACCAATAAACTGACAACTAGTAGGTTATCAGTGAATATCTGTTTCATGAATGACAAGTGAGTGAAGAAAAGATCGCCTCACTATTCTCTCAAACCCACCCAGGCTGAGACCACCCTCACCTCTCCACATAATCTCTTGATACCACTGCATACACATAGTCTAAAAAAATTTTTTTAATTTATAGTAATATTATTTCTTTAGCTTCACAATGCTAAATTCCATCTAGGACATTGAAAATGCATCTCAGTCTCTATTTCATACCATGCCCACCACCAGGTTCCAGTGTCCCTTACTGCCACCTTTTCCCCTCACTTAACAATTAAAAACAAATTGGACTTTGGTGTAAGAATCTCTGTTCCTAGGATTTTTTCATTTGGTCCCATTCCAACTGAAGAACTAGCATGAAGCATGGCAGGATGCCAGATCTGAGGGCCCTCAGAGCTGGGTCATCAACCAACTCGAGAAGAGAAACCGAGGGTCTTTGAAGTGGATCTGTCTGAGGAAGCCTGGTGCTTACAAAGAACCCTTAGAAGGCAAGGACTGATGTTGCAAAGGTAAAGATGAGTTAAATAAGAAGCATTTGCAGGAAAAGCCAAGCTGACAGCTGAGAGTGGGCGTAGAATTTGAGTGCAAGAGGCAAAGGCAGGAACCTGGTGTGTCAGGGTGGTTAGTATGAATAAAATAAGGAATAAAAGAGGTTGTGACTTGAGAATTGGGGCTCGGAACCTGAGCAGGAAAGTCTATCCATTTCCCCTTGTCCATGCTTTCTCTCTTTACATTCTCCATCTTCATCCCACTCCAACTCCCATACATGGAGAGCAGGGCTGAATTTAGACCCCATTGCATCCAAGGAAGGAATTGCATCTTATCAGAGCTTGTATCCCAGGTTTGGTGCCATATTGATATTCATGAATGTCTCTGTCTCTGTTTTCTAGATCCAGGACTCGCTGGATCCAGCCTATGTATCCTTCCAAGTGAGGGTCCTCAATCCTCATTCAAAGGTTTGTCTTGTTTCAAAATAGACATTTTACCCAGCTTTTGCATCCTGGCCCCAATTACTCTGACCTTTTGTCTCCCCCTAAATTTGACACCTCCCTACCCAAATTCTGAAAACTAGCCTTCAAACTTAGAGCAAAAGCATCAAACTCCTACTATGAAATCAAGAACACTGGGCTTTTCTGTACAGTTATGCGTAAGGTACTGGCCCTAGCATCATGAAGACTAAAAGTTAGTGAGAGACAGGATCCAGTAAAAAGAAACTTGCTGTAAACTTTGATGAATGCAAGGATGGGGAAATGGAAGCATGTAGGAAGGCAGCTGACTCAAACTGGGGGAGGGAGGGTGGAGCAGGAAAGACTTCCTAGAGGATGTGATAACTAAGCTCTCAGTCAAAGGACAAATACAAAGTGAATTCAGAAAAGAAGAGTGCTGTAGGTGGGGGGCGGGCAGTGATGTTGGAAAAAGGAACTGAAAATTCTGTGGTCCTGAGACTAAAGAAAGCAGAACAGGTTCAAGGATCTGAACATAATTCAATATGGCTGAAGCTACAGAGGACCCTGGAAGAAGGCCAAGAGATGTGACATTGATGCTTCTATTAGATGGGAGCATGGGAGGTACCAAGAATACCTAGTCCTTATTTTTTTTTTAGCAGGATTCATGCCCAGTGCCCATTAAGCACAGCCATGCCATCGAATGCAGCTCCCAATGGTAGCCAGGTAGGTGGATTCCATTGTATCAAGTCCCCTGAGAATAGTGTCCCTGTGCCAGCGCCCTCCTAAAACTCACACAGTAAAGTCTCCAGGACAGAGTTTTAGACTTCAAAGACCAGGATACTCATTCAGACAGGCATAATTAGGCCCATGAAGTGGGGAACATCTTTACCTTATTTACTGCTATTTCCTAATGTCAAGCCCAGGACATAGTATTTAGTGCTTATGAAGTAATTTTTGTATGCATAAGTAAAAAGAATATCTAAAAGACATGTAGGTTTGAAAGAAAACCAAATGCAATAAAGATATGTTATTTCTTCGATTTCAGGGAGAGACCATTTTAAGAGAAATTCAACATTAAAACAGTTGAAGGGCTTCATAAGTAAATGAAGTTAAGAGGCAGTATTCAGTAGTGTAGATTCATACTGGGTTCAAACCTAGCTTTCATGCTTACTAGTTATGTCAAGGTAGGCAAGTCCATTAGTCTCTAAGTCTCATTTTCTTTTTCATCTGTGAGATGAAGAATAAGAAGAAGAAGAATACCTGCCTAGAGGGATTGTTGTGGAAATTCAGGAGGTGGATTTCCATTCATATATGAAAAGGATATGCATCCTGACTGCAGTCAGCCCCATCATCATTAGCTCTTACTGGTAGTAACATAATATTAACTTACATGTCGATACCCATAGCTTACTGGTGGCTTCCTACAGGAATGTGTGGAAGAGTGTATCCATTGAGCATCCAGGTTTAGAAGGCAAAGTGTCATGTCTGCCCTCCACACAACATGGAGGAAAAGGAGAGGACATGGCATATCTTCAATGTTCTTGGCTGGAACTGCACATTTCTCAAAAATCGGGACTATGCTTACCCAGAACCTGGCAAAGTATATGACACAGAGCAATTCTGTCAAGAAGTCTTTGCTCAAGTGTCCAGTCTTTTCATTGGCTGACTAATAGTTTTCTCTGCTTTAATTCCAGATGAAGCATAATTGCATTGACTCCTATGTCTCGTCATAAACTCTGGTCTCAGTCTGGTGCTGGTCATACATGAAGAATGGAGGGCAGGCATCAATGAAAATGTTCCACATTCCATAAACTCAATGTATTCCAAGAGATATTCCAACCATATGAGGATTCTCCCACATATCCCCTCATGTGAATACTCTAGTCTGTTTTTACCATTTCATTTTCAATTTTATGTAAAAATTCATTGAGGGTTACAGTCTTGTAGCAATAGTCTGGCAAGGACTCACTCACATCTTAACAACACCAGTGTCTGACTAATGAATTCCTCAACCGTCTTTTCTACGACCTCTTGAAATAGCTGTGGCTTTTTCTTGCAGAAGCAGATGGATGATTGAAGACTCAAGAGCAATCCACTTTAAAAAATTATTCAACACTAGAATAATAGAGCAGAAACTTGAATTACTGTGGGATTTTTTTTATCTCTAAATATGAAGTCTAGATTATTTCAAGACATAATACGTTTTCAGGACTGACTTCTCGGATTATACAAGGTAGAGCATTCCCAATAAGAAGTTCTGGGAAAGAATGAGATGACATTTAGAAGTGAAACAGTCATCAGTAAATAGAGGACAAATTGGGGTAACACTATGGTTTTGGATTTATGTGAAAATTGCTCTTGATCTTATCACAGAAGAATGGACTACCTACAAGTCTGGGTTATCCTTAACAGGATAACCTTTCAGAGGCAGCTGGTTACTGACCATGGAGTTGATACCTAGCTTTGAATTTACTCTGACTACAGGGCAGGCTAGGAATAGGATTTAATATAAGGACTGGCCCCATTGGAGTTGATAAAAGGAAGTAGGATATAACAGGTAAAAGATGGATACCCCTGCAAAAAGTCATCCACACTTAACCTTGCAACTAAGCAATTATCTTTATACAGCACCATCATCTTGGGGAAAAAATTATACTCAGCAGATCAAAATTTTAAGTCAGATGAATTATGTGGTTAAGCATAAAATGAGCATGATGTCAGTGGTTATAAATTCTTGAAGCATATTTTCCATTTACACTAGTATATCTATTTTTAAAAATGCAGAAATGTTTATATAGGGATAGGCTGATAAAAGCTAATCAAACTCCAAAACTGCTGGTGAAAGCCACTTTATTTTATTTTTAATCTTTAATGATTTTACTGTTTGGAACTAACTCTTCAGCAAGTTGGAACAAAACGACATTATTTAAGTTTTAGAGAATTACTATTCTTTCCAAGGTAGAGAAACTCTGAACCAAAATAATTTGCTCTTGTGATTTTTACCTAGATTTAGGGAAAGAATGAGGGTGCTTAATGATGAGGAATTTCAGCTTGACCTTCTTGTAGAAGAACTAGAACAAAGACACAGCATAAAAGAGCCCTTCCCCAGACATTCTGTTTAAAATTGCAAACATAAAATTAAAATTCCAAGACCCAGCCTTGGAACTTCGATGGCCTCACATTGCTTCTTTTGATCTTTTTCCATATCACTTAATGCCTTCTAACAAACTATGTTTACATTTTATTTTCTATCTCTCCCCATTGGAATGTAAGTTCTACAAGGGTTAAGGATTGTTGCCAGTTTTGTTCACAGATGTATCTCAAGTGTCTATAATAGTACACAGTACATGGTAGATACTGAATAAAACAAGTGTTGAATTTTTATTCAGTGAATCCTATGGAAATAGAACCAGAAGACAGCATGACACCAAGTAGGGAAAGTGTTATGTGTAAGCATTATTAATTTAAATTAAGTTATAAGCAAATAGTGACACTCTCTCAGAGATGGACCAGAGGATGAAATTCAGTGAGTTTCAGGATTATGAGCTGCTCTGAAACTTTGTAACCAGAAGCAAGTCTGCAATGAATGAGAGTCTAGAAGACCTCCAATTCTGGAAGACAATGTTAGTTACCTACCAGTTTTCCATTCTCCACTCTTACTTCCATCAAAAACACTGTTTTGTTTAGAATGACATTATGTACCTCTTCAGACAGGGAGCCATAACTGGTCTAAAAGCAACTGTGACTATCCTTTCTCAAGTTTCTCAATCTTTTAGTCCAGACGAAAGAAAACAAAACGGAAGTCAGCCAGGCCTATCTTATCCTGGAAGAAAAAGTTATTTTTCTAGTAAATAGAGACAGAAATGACTAGCATGACATTCTTCCTGTCTGAGCATAGGACATAAGAACTGGAGCTACACAGGACAACCTCAGATGCCTGAAAGAAAGTCAAGAGAATTTTCGGTTCAGCAGACTCATAGACAATACTAAAAAGTGTTTACATATAATGTCTTATTAAAAAAGATAAATAAACCCTCTGTAATCCACTATGCTGCTCATTTATCTGTATATTCCCAGATTTATTTCACATCCTTCCCTGCAGATGATATTTTCAAATTCCTTTGCCAGCTGATGTCCACTTGATAGCGTCCATTGATAGCAGTGGAAGAGATTGGAAAATGAGAGGAAAGGAGAGACCAGAGAATTTCTCCTCCTTTCCTTCTGCTTCAGGTAGTAGCTCCAGCATTGGCTATGTATCTTCCATAATCCCAACTCCTCCCTCTTTCCTGGTACCATTTTTCACTAAGCAGCCATCTGGTAGAACCAGGCAACTCTTAAATTCTGTTCAACACCATTTCCTTCTTTTGTCCCCACAATGCAGTAAGTGGTAGTGACTTCCTGGTGTTACTCATCATTGAGATATTATACTTTGGGATGCCTTATTTGGCATTTAGATGCCTTTGTAACTTGTTCCTTGTATTAAATTAATATTAGATTACCTGGCATGGATCAGGTTTTCCTGACTAGATCATGACCTTGATTAAATCTTTCTTTGCTTGACAAAAAACTTTTTTAATTGATTCTAACTTTAAAAAATAAAAAATGTTTCTTTACCTCAATGACTGGCAGATCTTAGTAGCCCACATTCATTTTTAATATATAACCATACCATGTTGTTGTCTTTACTCTTTCCTTGGCCATACTGAGGCTACAGTCCCCTGTGAAAGCCATAGCTGCTTCCTCTCTGGGAATGGAGGACTAGTCCCAACTTTGATTCTCTTACACTACACTTGGGACTGCCTTCTACGGGGCTCTATATCCTGATTCATCCAATCTGCCAAGACTGACAACATACTTAGCCACCTTTTTGCTTTCTCTCTTCATGGAATTCCCTCCTTCTGAGGATTTGATTATGTACAACTCTTAGCAGCTACACCTGAAAAGATGTTCTTTAAGGTTCCGTAATCATTAACAGTCCATATTTTATGCTCTAAAGCAAAATGGGGGAAAAAATCCCAAATTCATTGATTGGATTATATCACAGTTGATAAGACTCGATATTTCTAACGAAAGATGTGCCATAATTTTTTATTGTAGTAATTATTTTCATATTAAAATAACTTCCATTTATAGGTTCCCTATTCCTTAGATAAACGTCAACATACCATGCCCTCCACCAAATCACCAAGTGTTCCTCACTATTATCCAGTGAACTCTGCGACCACTTGGCCCAACCCCCGGCCCCTACCCGCCACATCCCATTCCCTATTGATAACTTCAGTTCTCTTGCAGGTGTCCAAGGGTTGGTTTTGTTTCCTCTGTTCCTTTGTTATGTCTATTCACATTCCAACTATGAGTGAGGTCACCTAGCATCTATTTTTCTTCTTTTGACTTATTTCACTTAGCATAATCACCTCTAGATCCATCCATGTTGATTCAAATGACAGGATCTTATCTTTTCTATGGACTGTGTAGTATTCCATTGTATGTATAAGGTATGCCATATTTTAGTAGTGCTCATAAATAAAAAATGCATTTCACTTTTCAAAAGTACTGTGAATTTTTATGTCTTATACTTTTCAAGAAAGATTCCAGTTCAATCAACACTACTAAGAACTGATTTCTATCAAGACCAAATTTATTTCTAAAAAAATAAAAAAGTATTTTCTGTATTAATTTGAAAAGAGAATGATGATTTCCTCAGTGAAATGGAGGTGAAAATAAGGGTTGAAGGAAGCTATAGATGCTTAGGAACTAAAGCAAAGGCACTTGAAGACAAATCCACCCTTATTCTCCACATTAGGGAGCCCGGGACCAGCCCTCGAGGAGCCAATCTGAGAAAATGCTGAAGAGCCTCCAACCCAAAGGACACTCCTTTCCCAAGTTCTTTGTCATTGCTACTAGGAGATAAGTAGCAACAAAACTATGAATCTATTTCCTATGGAATCTACTCTCTTTTTTTCACATCCCTTCATCCAATTTCAAAAAGGAAGTACAAGGACTCTATCACCCTCATGCTGGGGTCCCAAGACAGGGAGTCTTTCCTGTCACAAGCATCATTTTCCTTGACTGATTACTGGCCCAGGTCCATTTTCAACATCTTTGTGAACACAGCTGCTGACTGCCTTATCAGAGGAACAAGGAATAGGCGGCCCAGCCCCAAAGTTTATTTTTCTTAGTTAAAAATAAGAGCATAGCCAGACAGCACTCCAGAGTTACGGGGGAATAGAAGGCAAGAGAGACAAAGAATGACAACTCTCAGTTCTGGGGGTCTGACTTTTTTGTCATTGTTTAATGTCTGTGAATGGACCATTACTGAGGGAGTTGTGGGTTCAGTTCATTCCAGCTGTGTTGCATTTACAATGAAGAAGATCAGTCCTATCCTAAATACCCAGCCTCCTACCTATTGTACACTTCCCTAGGTCTTATTAGGAACCCCCAACAGCATTGTGCCATGTGCCACAGGTTAGGAGATCGAAGGTGTTGTTTGGAATACACTGAATGTGAACTTGGAGAACAGCCACTCTCAGATCAAGTTGCATATTAGAAACCCTGGATAGTTTTATAAATGGTGAATGCCTGGACCCTAACTCACATCATTTCTGATGTGAGTTAGGTAAGGTTAGGCATCAGAATTTGAAAACCCCTCCCAGATATTTTGGACGGAGACTACCATAGACAATCACATCTGAAGTTCAGACCCTTGATCTAAAGATTAGAAGGTT
Source organism: Solenodon paradoxus (assembly GCA_004363575.1). Taxonomy (NCBI): domain Eukaryota; kingdom Metazoa; phylum Chordata; class Mammalia; order Eulipotyphla; family Solenodontidae; genus Solenodon; species Solenodon paradoxus. Next base: position 35,179 of record RJWH01004894.1, on the reverse strand, counting down.
CCATGTGACAGGAATCCTTGGGCATGTGTGGTCCTGCCAATCTCTTCTTTAAATGGCGAAAGGTTTGAACAAAGCCACATGATGCACTTTCCAACAAGGTAGAACCTCACAGATTTGGTTCGTAACTACAAAAATTAATCAGAGCCTCTCCATCTATAATCTACTTTTAGGTAGGATTAGTGGACCAAGAATGAATCCCTTTTCATCTGATTTTATTTTCAGTCAAAATGAATGAACTTAAATTCATAACCAAATCCTGAGCGCACATCTTCTGCCCCATAACTTAGGTCCATTTGGGAGATAAATGACTTCTTCCTTTATTACCATGTCAATCACACATATTCTGACTCTTAGAGAAAAGCAGGATGTGGAGACTTCAAATTTCTCAAAATTTGAGGTACAGCCAATTCAGCGCTAATGGTTTTACAAAATCATGCATTTAGCAAAGGACCTAACTCCCCTGGTACCCTTATGAGTATGTGAGTAATAAATTTATTATCCAAGTTACATGAAAGTCCTTTGTGGGCTTTTCCAGAGTCTCATATCTAATCGCAGTTAAACCAACAAAGGGATTACAGCTTTATCAGGAGTTTACTTTGCAAGACTGCCACATAGCTCTGCCAGAGACAGTATCCTGTTTTTCCCAGTATGCTGATCTCAAAGAAACTCTTCAATTATGCAAGAATATAAACAGACTGATTTGGACTTATACTTTGTTTTTTTTATTGTAGTAATTATTCTACACATTAAAATATGTGTATACGTTCCCCATTTCTTAGATATATTTCAACACACCCTGCCCTCCACCAAATCACCAAATGTTCTTCCCCATTATCCAGTGAGCTCCACCACCATTGACCCTGCCCACTCCATTCCCTTTTAGAAATCCTAGTTCTGTCGCAAATGTTTCATGGTTTGTTATGTTTCATCTGTTCCTGTGTTTTGTCTCTTCACATTCCACCTGTGAGTGAGGTCATCTGGTCTCTATTTTTCTTCTTTTGACTTGTTTCACTTAGCATAATCAATCCCCTCTAGTTCCATCCATGTTGATTCAAATGACAGGGTTTCATCTCTTCTAAGGGCTGTGTAGTATTTCGTTATATATATGTACCACATCTTCTTTATCCATTCATCTGATGTTGGGCACTTAGGCAATTTCCAGTTCTTAGCTATTGCAAATAGGGCCACAATAAACATGGGGATGCATACATCTCTGCGGATGGGTATTTTTGTATCTTTTGGGTAGATGCCAAGAAGTAGAATGATGGGATCACGTGGGATTTCCATCTTCAGTTTTTGAAGAATCTCTAAACTGTTCTCCATAGGGGTTGTACCAAGTTGCACTCCCACCAACAGTGCAAAGGTGTTCCCTTTTCTCCATATCCTCACCAACTTTTGTTGTTTCCAGATTTTTGGACAATAAGCAGTCTTTCAGGTGTGAGGTGATATCCCATTGTTTTAATTTGCATTTCCCTGATAGCCAGTAAGCAGACACATAACCTCATGTGCCTGTTGGCCATTTGTATATCTTCTTCAGGAAAGTGTCTCTCCAATTCTTCCTCTCACTTTTTGATTGGATTGTCTGTTCTTCTATTGTTGAGTTTTATAAGTTCTTTGTATATTTTAGATATTAAGCCTTTGTTGAAAATATCGAAAGCAAATATCTTCTCCCAGTTAGTAGGTTTCTTTTTGGTTTTGGTGATGTTTTCTTTTGTTGTGAAGAAGCTCCTTAGTTTGATGTAGTCCCAGTTGTTTATTTTTCTTTTTGTTTCCCTTAAAGTTGGATTTGAGTCCCCAAAGACTTCTCTACAACTGATGTCATGGAAAGTCTTTCCTATGTTGTCTTGTAAGAACTTTATGGTTTCTGGTCTTATGTCCAAGGCTCTAATCCACTTTGAATGGAGTTATACTTTAATTTAGGAAAAAAAATAATGTTCAAATGCTAAGTACTGTTGATGCCCATAACTCGGACATCTGGATATGCTAGAAAATTTTAAATTTATCCCATGGGGGAAAAAAGGAACTACATATTCAACATGCACACACACACACACACACACACACACACAGTGACATTTTTTGCATCCTAGTTACAGATTTTGTTTGATAATCAGTGATACCTAGAGTTTTTCAGTAGGTAAACCAGCAAGCATGGCATATACTCACACATAGCATAGAATGAACTCAGCAGAAAGCTTTGTAGCACAGGCTAAAGAATTATTTTGAAACACAATCCCTCTAATTTGAACATATGGCATTTTGTAGGCCCGGTAACAGACTAGCTTGAGAAAGATATTATAATCGAGGGGCACATTACTATATGGGTTTCCTGAGACTAAAGAGTTAATTCTGCTTTAGTCCTAGATAGGTCAAACTAGTGGAATAGAGGGTCAATTAGATCAAACTCAGATACAACTAGATCAAATCAATCACTTTAACCAAAACAAAAATCATCCGCTGTTCTGCATAAAATGATGGATCTAGATGTCAAGTAGGAAATAGATCATACATCCTCAATATCTCCATGCCATCTTTCTCCTGCAAATACAAGCACTCAAGCCACAGGGCCTGTCTCTTCTATCAATATCAATTGTTTCCTCAGGGCTTTTCCACAGTGCTATGATGGCTGATTTAGGAGACAATGACAAGGGAAGAGGGTTGTAAAATTGACACTTCTGAAAGGACAGTGAGAAGCCATTCCACACATTGTGGCTATAAGAGCAGCATGACTGAGCCTGTGGCTTAATTTCTGCATCAGTGAAGAGATTGCATTTTCCAATATGGCTGCAATATCTCCCAACCTTCTTGCTCTTCCACTATATGGCCCTGCTACACCCATTCAAGAGGGAAATCTAATTCTTCTTGGTTTGAATATGAGTAGAGATTTTGGCTGCTTCTACTAGTAACATATGCAGAAGTGATACTGTGTCCAAGACTGGTTCTTAGAGGACTGTATTTGTCTTGCTCACTAGAATACTTACTCTTGGAACCAGAGCTACCATGTAAGAAGTCCAGCTACTCTGAGGCCACCATACTGTCAGGAAGCCAAACCATGTGGAAAGTAGGTACTGCATTCAATGGCCCCATGGTATTCCCAATAAATGGTCAATATCAACTGCCTGTCCTTTGAGTGACTTGAACACCCAGCCTGGTCTAGTCTTCAGATGACCCCAATGGCATTAGCCAGTTTTCTGACCTTCAAATAATGAGCACGTTTAAATGGCTGAATTACTCCACTAAATTTTGGAAGATTTGGTAGGCAGTAGCAGTAGCTAGACAGAATTATTTCAGAACCATCTTTACTGCCTACTCTTCAGACTGCTTAGAACCTAAGAAAGTCAGAAGTTTCTGATCACCTTCTGGAAAGGAGCAACTTTTGAACACTCGAAATTCCCAACATCCTGGTGCTCTTAAAATTTGCTCACAGCTAATGACCCTGATAAGTATCACATTATGCAATCAGACAGAGAAAATTAATTTTACGAGGACTCTTCTAAAAGAGATTGCTCTGTGTATTTAGGAAAATGCTTTTTGATCGACTACATGGTAGGGGTGAGAGGAGAGTAAGGCAATGTGCAAGGTTCAAGTTCATGTTCTAGTGGTGCTAACTAGTTGCAAAACAGCCTTCTCATGAGGAAGGAAAGTCTTCACTTGAGAACTTCTTGCTTTGTTGAGCACCTAGTTGAGTGGGGGAGTCACGTTTAGAAAAAGAACTGAATGGCTCTGCGAAATGGGGAAAGGGACCATATTTGGAAAAAAGCAAAAAACAGAAGACATTGTCTGCTGAGTAGTTAAAATGAGAACTTTGGGGAAGAGAGATATTCAACAATGTTTTGGGAGTTTGCTATTGAGTGTGTGAGAAAACTGTTTTCCCTGTCATCCTTATCAGAATGTTAGCAAATAATGTATTACTCAATAATTCCTTTCTTGCTAATGCTTGAGGTTAGCAAGGGGATGAAAAAGAGGTCTACTTATAAGGATCAAGAGATATCCTGGTTTCTCTCATACTGTAAAGATGTAATAGGTCGAAGTGTGCAGACCAAGCCAAGACTGACTTAGCAATTGTGTCTCCCTCCCATCATACTCTCCTGAAATTCCAGTTATAAGGCTAAAGGGAGAAGTCTTTTCCTGACTTGCTATTAAGTTAGGGGATGATCTTTGGACAAGGCAGGGATCTGGGAGCAGCTCTCAGCAAAATTGTGAGGGTAGAAAATTTGGTTTGGGTACTAGCCACCTCCTCTCTTTGCTCCTGGTCATCTAGCAGCTGTTTGGAGGCTCCTCATCTCCCACTGTCCTTATTCCTCTAGACAAGAGACAGGCAGTATGATGACTGTCTTCATGACAAGGCTAATACACCATGAGCTACCAGTTGTTCCAGTATTAGAATGCCTGCAAAAGGTTCAACTAAAAGGAGTGTTAATGTGGGATTTCAGACACAGTAAATCTTGAATTGGAGGCATAATGGGTAAATTTTCTTGACTTCAAAGGACACAATACATATTTATATTTTTCTGTCTATTGATTGATCGGTCTATCTATCTAATCCTGAGAGTCTATTTTTTATAGCAACTAGATGGCTATGTTTAGACATTTATGAGCTTGGGGTCTTTCTTCAACCATGTCACAGCGCTCCCAAGATGGTCTCACACAATGCCTGTGGAGTTCTGACAGCTCCTCCTTGAGTGTAGGGAAGGGTCTGGTCAGAGGCTAAATTTGGAAGGAGAAACATTTGTTATTTTTTTAAAAATTTCAATAGTAAACACATTATTGAGGTCATTTTGGTTTACACAATAATATAAATCCATATGTGTAGATTGACCTTTCCTCAAATATCCTGCAACACACCCTGCCCACTGCCGAGTTACCAAAGAGTCTTCACCACTGCCCACGGGGCCCCTACCACCACTTGTTCTGGGGCCCAACCCACTTTCTCTGCTGGTAACCTCACTTCTATGGCCAATGTCCAAAGGCTGGTTTTTGAAAAAAGAAAAACAAAGATGCAATAAGGATAAAACTTTATGTTTTTGAAAAGGGAAAGAAAAATGAAAAACAATCACCCTCAAGTAAGTGTATTCAGCCATGGAAGGTCCATTTAAAGAGTTTTACACAAAGGTGTCCCTTAAGGATCCAGAGAAGGGACAGATTCACACAGGTATTTCTAAGCATTGATTAGCATTTTCACCGCAGACATTAGTGGTTGTTTACTTTGGTGGGAGAAGCTTGTAGGGAAAGGTGTGGGATATATAGGCTTGAGTCCTGAGGAAATGGCTCAGTGTTTTTTATTAAATGTAGACAGTGAGTTTGTTGCTATCTCTTGAGCCCTTTCAAGTGTTTCCTTTCATCCATCCCCCTATTAGGGAACAAGTTCTGTGTCCTCTTCTGATAAACAAACCTATCCTAACGTGTTGATACCTGGTAGTGAGTACAGGTCTTTGAGCTCCTGGGTCACTTGCATTTGTAGCCTGTTGGCACCCACATCCCAAACTTGGGCATGAGAAAAATATACTTTACTTTCTTCAAATTAACTCCAAGATTGAGCCTCTGACTCTTGAAATGGTAGAAAAATTCAACTTCAGTCATTATTGGGATTGGTGGATAGTAGTCTTCTTCTTCTTCATCACCAACTATGGTCTAGGAGTTGTCTACCAGCCCTGGAGCTAGAGAGAAAGGTCACTGGCCCTCAGTCCATCCTGACCTGCTGATGGACATTGAAGGCTGGTGGCTCCCTCGTGGCCTCTGCTGTTGTCAGTAGAGAAATTGGAGCTAAGAGAGGAGACTGCCCTAGACTCCTCAGGTGATTCTTCAGATGAACCTTTCCTGAGTCCTGCCTTCAGCCTGTTCAGGATTCTCCACACAGAATTTCATCCACCCCACATCTTGGAGCATCTCCCTCTTTAAAGGACGGTCACTCTGCTCCCTTCTCCTTAGAATAATCCTCTCAAGAAGACCTGTCCTCGAGGAAATAAAAGGAAAGAAGAATCATTATACTCATTTTTGACTCCTGCTTTCACAATATTTCCACCTGCCTGGTCCCAAGACAAGGGAGGGACTCCGGGGACAAAGTTACCTTCTGGGAGAGGAAGAAGAAAACATATTGGGGAAGAAAAAAGCAGCAAACTCAAAGGAATGTACTTCTGAAATGAGTCCTTTGACTCCTTCTTTGCTCTGGACAGTACTTCCTGTCCAGGCAGGCTCCTTGCCAGCTGGTACACAACGTGAAGACCCTTGAAGGAATCCTGAGTTTAGGGAGACCTGACTCTTGCCAGAAGCAACTGCTTTTGACAAAGAGCAAAACAGTTCTCTGTATCAGGAGCAGGCGACAGGACTCAGGCAGTGAGAGGGCCACATTTGCTCATGCCACTTGTTTACGGACAGCAGGGAAGAGGGAACATAAGGTCAAGAAACTGATGCTTTTTCCCTCTTTGTGAGGCTCAGGTGACCTGGGAGGTGATCTCCAGAAGCAGATACCTTGACCCACCACCTTGGTGCCCAGCAGAGTGAAACTGACACGTGACTTCTGAGGGGTTGTACCCCAAACCCATTATCCTCTGAACACAGCAAATTTAGAAATCTGAAAGGATAAGTCCTTCCATATTCTAACTAAAAAAGGGTTTCTAGCAAAGCACAGGTTCTATTTTTCATAGACACTTATTTGCATTTCCCTACAATCAGCCACACAACCACCAAGCCCTTTCTTAGGCACTCATTTCTTATTTCTTGTGGCAACCTCACTTCAAAGAAGAAACAGACGGAGACTCAGAGGGATTTCATGACCCTTTTCAGATTCCACAGTTAGTATATTGTGTACTCCGGGGCCACAGCTCCAGATTTCTGATGCCTGTCCTTGTTCATAGACTTTCCAATTGTATTTTTCACCAAAATAGTTTTAGCTTTGTCTGTCATTGTTTTTTTCTCGAAGAGAGATTCTTGAAGAAGAAACTTGCTAATGTTAAGAGACTGAGTCCCTTTGAGGAAAACCAGGCAAATATTTATGAAATTTTAAGCAAATTAATCTAACCCTTGGCAGACACCAGTAGGTCATAGCTGTCAGAGGAAGTCCAAACAAGTCTCTCAATTATTTTACAAAGAGCTGTGTTCTGTGTACACACTGTTAGCTCAGTTGAAGTATTAGAGTGTGTGTGTGTGTGTGTGTGTGTGTGTGTGTGTGTGTGTGTGTGTGTGTGTTGTAAGTGTTCGTGGGGCAAAAAAAATAAGCTTTAATACAGAGCTGGGTATAACAGAAGAATAAGCACATTGTATACAACTAAACGAGAGTGTTCTGCAGTGTTGCAAAATATTGTGGCCAAACAAAATGTTCTTCCAGGGGTCCACATGGGTCAGCTTTCTGTCATCTCATTATGAACAGGTTTTATTTTAAGGACCCATTGGCTTTCAAGGCCCAGCCGAAAAAACCACGTTCTGGTGAAGTTGGATTCTACAAGACTATCAGTTCCAGCTGAACGGGGAAAAGAGGAGCTGATGTTCACAGAGCTTTCATGCTACTATACCTTTTCTAGAAAAATTGTGACTCCTCATCAAATGTCTCTAAAGAGAGGAAAAAGAGGTATGTCTTTGGAGATGCCATAGCATTTTTTTTTTTTAACAGAAAGGTGAGCATTTTTTTTTTTTTTAAAGGAAAGGTGCAGGAATGAAGGCAACTAGACAGGCAGGAAGAGAGAGGAGGAAGAAACACTTTAATTCATTTTTATTCAGTTGTTCATCTTGGCTGTTCCCCAGGTCCCTGGAGGCGAACCAGGGTCCTTGGGATGTATGTGGGCTGCACTCTGCTGGAGGGTGAAAAACCAGTCACCGCTCTATCGGGGTGCACCAAGAAGCCATAGCATTTTTAAAGCACTTTTTTCAAGTGGATGAATATTTCATTAGGACCATGTCCTACTAACCACTGATCAAATGCTTACGCAGTACGAATGCCATTCAGACATGATCTCATGTCCTCTCTAAGGAAGACTCAGGACAAAGGAGGCATTTGTTAATGTTTTCAAGCACAAACACTAAGGTTCAAAGATTTTAAATAATGAACTTTCAATGGTCCTGTGGGAAGTGACAGAGCTTTCAGATCACTGCTCAGTTCTTTCTGATCCAAAGCCTTAATTGCTATGCTATACTGCCGTCCAGCCTGACACCAGGGAGAAGACAAATGCACCACAGGGGAGAAGTGACGGACTAGATAACCAGGAACCAAGATGTGAGCATCGTCCATCCAAATGAGACAATAGCTGTACCCTTGGTCTTTCCTTCGAAGGGAGCCCTTTCCTGTAAACAGTCTGTATTTTGTATTTTTCTAGCTTTTCAGCTCCGTCATTGAGGGGAAAAGATACGAAAACAATTACCTTCAGAAAACACTGCTTCTGGTGCGCCCTGGTGGAGCAGGGGCTGGATACATTCCACACACATCCCAACATCCTGAGTTCATGTCCCAGGACGGCGGAACAACCAAGATGAACAGCTAAATAAAAGAAAAAAGAAAAAAGGCAGAAAACACTACTTGCTTCATCTCCTGAGGATACACTCACCAAAAAAGTCACATAAAATTAGATCAAAATTATTCACATGCAAAAGAGGCAGAGCTGATCACATAAAGATTGTTTTGACCTAAAGGAAAATTACATGAAAATTCAAATGTGTCTAGAGCTCTACAGAAATTTTGCTCCAAGTACCAGTAACAGCAATTGCTTTCAATCGAGGTAGCCTTCACAGAAAGCTCATTCAAACATTCTTGAAAAATAAAAATGATAGCACCGAGACTTAATGAAATTGCAATTAGCTTTGTTCACTTGGCATTACTGATAGTAAAGTTAATTTGCCAAGTAGGTAAAGCACAGATCGAAGTGATATTCAATCACGCATGAACCTAAAAGAATGTATATCCACAATTCATCGTAATGAACACTGGTAAGTCAATAGGAAAAAATAATAATCTGATAGAAACAGAAATATGAACTAGCAGAAAAACAAAAGGCTTACGAGCATGTGAAAAGCAACTCAACATGACTCACAGTCAAATATATGCTATTTAAAAACATGTAATACTCCTTCAAACCTTGGGAAGGGAAAAAGATTTTAAAGAGTAGTAAGACCAAGTGTCAGAGATCATACAGAAAAATAAAGCTGCTGGTGTGCAAATTGGCAAGACTTAGAACAATTTACTAAAATCGAATATGTAACCTTATTGCCTAACAGCTTTATTTTGAAGATTATCCCCTAAAAGAACACTCAATATGTGCATAATGAGACATGCAGAAGAATTGGCAATATTATTTGTCAGTGTAAAAATGCAGGGAAATCAAATATAGAATGCCTGAACAAGCTGTCATTTATTCATACGACGGAATCCCATCTAGAAGTAAAAATGAATAATAACAAAACATGAAAAGGGAAGAATTTTGAGAGGACATAATGGAAAGCAAAACACACACATTTCAGAATACATAAATATGAATCTCCTTACAGAAAATTTTAAGTATGCAAAAATAAGTAATATATTTTATAAAAATGCAAACACAAGCGGATGTTATAGAACATTTGGAGACAAAGATACATCCCCAGTTTGGGACAGTGGTTATTTCTGTAGGAGGGGAGGAGAGGAAACCAGGGTGGGGCACAAAGAAAGCTTTCACTGGAATTGTTCAATTTTATGTCTTAAGTTAGGAGGTGGCTGAGATGTTTCTCTTTTGCTGTTTGTATCTTCCGAGTTTTTTGGAAGCATCTTATGATTCTTTTAAAGGTTCCCCCAGAGATCAACACCCCTCCTCCCTGTAAGGTTTTTCTGGGCTCCGCGAGGAGAAAAGCTCAATCAGACAAAAAATGTCGAATAGCCAGGGCTTTATTGGGGTTTGCACACCTGGGCGAAACTCCCAAGTCCGCAGAGGGCCGGGAAGTCGCGGGCTTGGAAGTTGTGCCCAGAACAAAGGGGAGCGGGCTCTTTAAGCAGAGGAGTTTCGCGGGCTTCCCATATGGCGATTGGGATTGGCCCTGTGAATCCAGGTGTGGGGGTTGTATCCCTTATTCTGACGTCATCCACCTTTTTCCCGGGCTTGGCTTTTCCCGGGCATGGCCGCTGCTGCTTTTGTCCCTGGGCCAGCCTAACACTCCCAATGAGCAAAATAAAGGCTGGCTCATCATCTTGGGAACACATTGCCTTCTTTGGTCATCCTGTGCCTGAGCTCTTGAGAACTTGGGTCTCACATGAAACCATAAAGACAACCCAGAAGACCCCATTCTGGAGGAAGGGAAGCTGTCCCAAATGTATAATCTGTCCCCTCTTTAATAACACTCACAAATGTGTCATCCATGCTCTTGCTCTCCACCCAAGAGCAGGGCTACTCAAGACAGAGGAATTCTAGTCTTCTCACTTTAATATCATAGTATTATTATTATTATTATTATTATTTTGAAAGCAAGGTGCAGGCAGAATGAAGGTGAGTAGGCAGGCAGGCAGGATGAGAGAGGAGGAACAAGCATCTTTATTTTATTTTTATTTTAGCTGTTCACACTGGTTGCTACCCCAGTACTTGGCAAACCACCAATGCTCTCCACTTTCTAGCCTTGATTTCTTCATCTGTAAAATGGAACTATAATTAGTAAAGATCTATCACTCTTGATCTTTATAAGAATGGGATTAATTATCACATGTAAAAATAATATGATAAACAATGGCATCATGATTTACTCCAATCAGTTTAGGAAAATCTGCTTTGATTCTCTCTCTTGCTCTTACTTTATCCAGATGGCTGCCATTTTCAAGTTTGTCCTGTAACTAAATGTTTTCATTCAAATCACTTTTCTGAGGCTTGTGGTAACTTGCATCCTAATTCATTGTTTGGATAGCCAATTTTCTAATTATTTTTGAACTTAAATAAAAGAATGAAAAATGTTCTACTTACTTAATTTCTTTCTTCCTTAAAAGCACTGGTTGAGGCCATGAGGCTATTACCTCAGAGGGCTTCAGACATTATTAAAACAAATTAGCCTGGGTCAGTGTGAGGGGAGCCTTAACACTCATTCTGACAGAGCAGGCCAGGAGGCCCCCTGAGAAGGAGTGAAAGAATGGATCTCTTGTTGGCTCACACTTGACACGACTTAGAAATGGCTTGTTTTGCTAATCTGACCAGAGAGCTCCCAGTCATATGTAAAAACATTCTAAACCACATTCATTTGCTTAACAAGTGCTCCACAGCAAGGTGGTTCACTGGACTAAAACCAGGTGTTTATTTGGGAATAAATTTTACAAATCAATGTAATCATGCATTGTCTGCTAATGAGGGTTATTCTTGTGAATGCTGAAATATGTTCATGGAAAAAAAGCACTTGCTTGAGCCAGAAATTGTAAGTTTGAAATTTACTCTCCCTCTTCCTGACGATATGGCAAGAGTGAGCTGTTCAGTTTCTAGGGCTTATCTTGCTTCATGTGCAAAGCAGGGTGAGTACGTATCTCATCAAGTCCTCCCAAGACTTCAATGAATACTATGAAAGAATCTGGAACAGAGCTAGATGCTTGGCAGGTTTTCAGAGTGTTAGGTGAAATATTAAGGGACTCAGTAGACCAACTTGGATACGCGTCTTCAAATTTCAGACCCTGGTTTCAAGATATAGGGATGATAATGGAGTGCGAAGATCATTGAACTTAGATGCAATAAAAAAATTAAATTGCATTTTATGCTTGTGTGTGACTTTGGACAAAATGACTTTTCTGAGTCTTAGGATCTTTCTTTTTTGAGTTTGATTCCTTAATGTGCAAATGGATGTAATCATATCTTTTCTCTCTACTAGGATTATTGAAAAAACAGCAGTTGTCTCTGTTTTCCCAACCTTCAGAGTCTGCAGTCCTTCTGTTTGCAAAAGTAACACTTATTGTTAAGAATGTATTTGTGATTCCTCAAATTACTTACTTCCAATAAAATACCCAATGGAAGCATTATAACTAGGTCTTAGAATTCTACAGTCTGCCCCGAAGAAACACTTCATACGCAAAGGAAATAGCAACTCCACAATAGGACACTAGCAAGACCAATCATTAAGATAATTACCCAATCCTAAGAAATGCTGCCATCTTCTGTGACCTGTATTTTCAAGTTCAATAAGATGGAATGATTCCATTACTTAAATCCCAGAACTATCTTTACATAGTCTGAGTGACACTGGAAGCCTTAGCCGGCACAATCATTTAAGAAAAAGAAATTAAAGGCATCCAAGTCAGACAGGAAGAAGTAAAATGTTTTTGCAGATGTCATGAGTATGATCTTATATATAAAAGTGCTCAAAGATTTCACTAAAGAATACTTCTTAGAACCAATGAATAATCCAGTAAAATTGCAGAATACGAAATCTTCCCCATTCTTTACATTTCAGAGAAGTAGAAAAAGCAACAAATTATCAGCAAAAGAAACTGAAAAACAATTTGACTTACAAAGCATCAAAAAAGAATAAAACCCTTAGAAAAAATAGCAAGATGGGGAAAGATCTATGCACTGAAAACGATGACATTGATGAGAGAAATCCAAGAAGTTTAAAATGGGTTAAAACCTTTAACCTAAGATCTGAACTTGTAAACGCCTAGAAGAAAACAGGTGGTCATCATCTTGGCATTAGTCTTAGCCATATGTTTTTGGATTTGACACCAAACACAAAGGCAACACAATCAAAACTAAACACATGGGACCATATCAAACTGAAAGTATTCTTCTCAGCAAGGAAAACCATACATAAAATGAAAAAACAACCTATGAAATTAAAATAGGAGAAGATATTTACAAACCAAGATCTAATGAAGGGTTAAATCCAAAATTTGTAGGGAACTCATGTAACTCAATAGTAAAGCAACAACCAAATTAAAAAATGGGCAAAGGACCTGAATAGACTTTTTTCAAGAAGGACATATAAATGAATAACAGATAGATGAAAAAGTACTTATCAGGGAAACGCAAATGCAAATATGATAGATATCACCCAGCACCTAGAAGGATGGCTATTATCGAAAGAACACTATGTAACAAATGCTGGGGAGGATGGGGAGAAAAGAGAACCCTTTTATATTGTCCACGAGAATGTAAACTAGTATCATTATGGAAAACAATGTAATATTCCTCAAGAAATTAAAAATAGAATGACAACTGGATGTAGCAAGGTCACTTCTGGGTATACACGGAACAGAAATGAAACAATCATCTCCCATGCTCATTGCAGCTTCTTCACGATAATCAGCGTATGGAAAAGCTAATTGTACATGGACAGATGAATGGATAAAAAATGTGGCACATACATGCAATGGAATATTATTCAGCCTTTAAGAAAAAGGAAATTCTGTAACATGCACGAAATTTCAGGGCATTACTAAGTGAAACAAGCCCGACAGAGAGAGACAAATGCTGCAGGGACTCACTTACACTTGAACTTTTTTTAAATGTCAAACATAGAAACAGAGAGTAGAAAAGTAGTTGAAAGGGGTGGGGGACTATATGGAGGTTTAAAAATGGATATAATCTTGCAGTTATAGAGTAAAGTCTGAGGCCATCACTATATCAATGTGACTGTGGCTGATAATACTGTATTGTCTGAATGAAATGTACTAAGTAAGAGAGTAGAACTTAAATGTCCTCACCTTCACAAAAATGATTAACTACCTGAATTATATCAAGAGATATATGTGTCAATTAACTTGATGGGGGAAAATTTCCATAACATATACATATATCAAATCATCACACTGTATACTTTAAATATCTCACAATTTTGTCAATCAAGCCTCAATAAAGCTGAAGGGGAAAGAGGAATGATGCTGCCCTAGCTTCACCATCTTTTGGATTTGGAGCCAGAATGGGAAAAAACAAACAAACCTAAGAATAAAAAAAAAAAATTGCTTGATGTTCTAACAGAATTTGGGCTCCAGGTCTCATATCTTCTGTACATAACATCTCTAGAGCTATAGTAAGAAGTATTGAATCATAAGCCATATAGTCTGAATGAGTAATACCTGATTATTTCTATGTCCCAAACTTGTCATTTCATAGCCTGTTTGTGTTCTGTTTGTAGTCCTCAGGCAAATTTAAGTCTTTTGGGTTGCATTTTCCATTTAAATTTGTTGGAAATAATGGAACACATGTCTTTAATAGCCTAAGATTTCAAACATATGTTTGTACTATGAGACCACAGAGGTAGAAGCACAAAATCTAAATCCAGTCTCATTTTTAGCAAAGACTTTAGACGTCTGATGAACACATTTATTTGAAAAGTAACGTTGCTCATCCAATATGCCGTGATGTCAAGAAACATAACCAAGATGGCACGCCCTGGTGGAAGAGCAGTTAGGTCAGCCACCTCCTTCCACATGCCGTTCACAAACATCCCAAGGACCCAGGTTCGCCTCCCAGGTGTGTGCGTTGGGAGAGCAACCAGTGTGAGCAATTAAATACCTAAATACAATAAACGCTTCTTCCTCCTCTCTCTTCCTGCCTGCCTGCCTGCTCACTTTTATTCCTGCCTGAAACTTTCCTTTAAAAAAATAAATAAAAAAGAAAGAAACATACCAAAGAACGAGTTCCTGTCCTCCAGGAGCTTATGATCATGTAGAAAGCTAATGTCTCATTTCTCAATGCCCTTCTTCATGTACAGAGAATACTGGTTTGAAGAACTAGAGATTCACAGAAGGTCTGGAGTAAAGTCAAGCTGAAGGAGAGGGCAGTGTCCCCCTTCAGTGACTCTGAAATCAAAGGGATACCTTACGTTACCTTTGGGTCCTTCAAGAAGAGCTGCAGACTTCTCAACTATTTGTCAGGACTCAGCTCTAACTTATAAAGACACATCTGTGACCCCTACAAGACTTTATTTCTCCTAGTCATGCATATACTTTCCTAACTCTGGCAGAAACTTAGAGACAAAATCCATGTCTCAGGTTACTATCGTCTTTTGGTGTGGCACTTTCTGTCTGCTCAGATATTCCTTCTCAAAACTTCTTTCTTCACTGAGTTAGGAGAATTTTTCTTACACCTGCTGGAGATTTCTGATCCTAGAACACTTATGCTTCCTCCTCTTGCCGTTTCTAATGTCCTAGAAGAAATTCTAGGTGGTAGCGGTGTTGAAGGAAAACTCCAAGTTAGAACCTGGGATCTCCACCACTTAGTAATGTAAGCATCAATGTTTTTGATTGTTACATGAAAGCATTCACCACTATCTACTCTGGTAGACTGATGAAATGATTAAGGTATGTAAAGCAGGTGGCTCTCTGACTATTGGTACTTGTCTCCTTTACCTAATTACACCTGAGTTTGCTCCCCTAGAGGCAGGCCTTCCCACTCTGGTCTGAGATTACATTTTTTACTTAAAAAAAAAGTCTTAGAAGCTCTAACCCTGAATAACTCCCATTACCTTACTTGGCCCAACCAGCTTTACCTCCAGGTGAAGCTTGACTTTTTCCGCCACCATCACCTGTTGTAAGCTCTAAATCATAGCACCGCCTTTTCAGATGTCCCCACTGTGAATCTCCTTTCCTCTGGCTACCATGACAAAATACACAGACTGGGTGGCTTAACCAACAGACACTTATTTTCTCACAGTTTGGAGGCTAGAGGTCCAAAACCAAGCTGGGGCCTTGGGTCTTTGTGTGACACGTGGGACTCATTGTTAGAGTTCTCCAGCTCTACAGATGCTGAAGGAGCTGCATTTCTTCTAGAAGCAACTATTAGAAGCTGAAGAAGGGACCAGACGCCAACGGGAAATAGAAATGGGGCCTACCTGGCCAGGACTGATGATGACTGAAAGGAAGGGGTGGATGGTATTGTCTGTATTTTGGGACTTGAATATCTGTGTGAGACCAAAGGAGGAAAGATGTATTTTCTTCAAAATTTAAATTTTACGTGGCACACTGTCTGATGTAACCTGTCTGGTCATTTGGTTTGGACAACCTAACTCGACTTTACTTGACCTGGAACTTAGAGTAAGAGGTGATACTTTGGTGTTTAACAGAAGTTGATGTGACCTCCTGATGCATTTCATGAGATTCTGGGCATAAAACGAAATATAAAATTCAAATGGCCTTGAGGGGCTGGGGAAAGAGAGAACTGTTTGCACCAGACCCTCAACTAGACAGCGATTGAGTATCCTGAAGGTTTACAAGTTATCCAACTACAAGTCCAGTTAAGTAGCAAACCTGGTAAGTATTTGAGGTCAAAACCCTACCATGGGTAAAAAAAAAAAAATAACAAAAACATTACTGTTTGAAGAAAAGTATTAACTTGCTTGAAAAGAAAAATAAATCAAGGGGTTGGCAGGTTTGGTTTCTTCTGAGCTCTCTCTCCTTATCTTACAAATAAGATAACATGCTGTGTCCCCACATGGTCTTTCCTCTGTGTATTCACATCTCAGCTGTCTCATGGTGTCTCCACTTTTCTTTCAAGTACACCAGTAAGATTGGGTTAAGTTCACCATAATAAACTCATTTTAACATAATTGCCTTTTTGAAGGACCTGTCATCCAACATAGTCACGTTCTGAGTTACTGGGCGCTAAGCAACTTAAGAATTTGGGAAGAGGGGTGAAATAACTCAGTCAAAAGCAACTGATTCTTTGGCAAAGGGGATGGAGAAGGAATCCTACAAATCAGGATTTGTAGTGTGGTGCAAGGATTCCCATCATGGTCTATTTCAAGCTGACGAAAGTTTAATAACAGTTAACAAGTGTCCTCAACATGTAACTATCAGTCTCACAAACTAGTAGTGGCTGACTTCAGCGCACAGATGATATGGATTCCAGCCAAAATGCTCCTTCACTTGTTCAAGTGGTTCCCTTATATTCTGTAACCATCATCAAACTTCACAGAACCTTCTACTATGTCCTCTTCCAGCCTAAGGAGCACCTCTAGCTTATGGGAGAAGAAAAGATATCATCAGCCCATTTTCAGTGCTGAAATGATTGACATATCCCCGAGTTTAGTATATTCCCTTGCTTTCGTAGGGTTAGATTACAAATCCACTCAGCACCCCTGGATGGTTATCCATTCTCTCTACCCATGAGAAGTTGGTTTTTGGAAAG
The DNA here is from genome assembly GCA_004363575.1 of Solenodon paradoxus. Classification (NCBI taxonomy): domain Eukaryota; kingdom Metazoa; phylum Chordata; class Mammalia; order Eulipotyphla; family Solenodontidae; genus Solenodon; species Solenodon paradoxus. The sequence goes on along the minus strand of RJWH01004894.1, from coordinate 18,137 downwards.
TGTTTTCTTTCTTTTTGCTTTTTTTACTTTTCTTTCTTTCCTTCCTTCCTTCCTTCTTATTTCTTTTTAAACCACCTTAAATGCAATTATAATGATACTAATTTAAACCCTTATGCAGATATACCAAAAACAAAATTTTACTTGGAGCCAAAGAAGGCAAAAAACCTGTCAAATTTTTCCCTGATTCTCAACTAATCTTGTGAGAGCAGTAGGATAAAAAGAGAGTGTGTCTAACTAAAGAGAATTAAACACAAAAAAAGCTGGAGCTTCTCTTAACATGAAAATCAATAGCCTTACTCTTTTATCATCCATGTACAAAGCTGTATGGCTACTCATAATTCTAGATGGGAAGAATCAAATATTTTAAAATAATTGTAGCATTCTAGTCAAATACTACACAAGAAGAACAAACCCCTTTAGTTTTCTAATTTCTCATTTATTCCCCTGATAGCTGACAGCATTAGAAGAATAATGGAAAGTTTCTTTTGATAAAGAAATCCAAATTGTATTCAGTTGAAAAAAACCTCGAATCTATTCTGTGCAACATTTTACATTTCTGGGTTTTATTTAATTATCTTAACTCAATCGTTTCAGTAAAGTTTTTGGCCTTCAAATATTAAAGGTCTGATAACCTCATTCCAAATTGTGTCTACATATCTCAGAGTCATACACGTATTTTTTTGACTTTCCACTCTGGTTATGAACTTAACTAGATAGCCACAATTCCTTTTCTGCTCATCCCTGGCTATGAGTCTCAAATATGGATCCATGGCTTTTATAGTCTGCCTCAGCAACCTGAGTCACAGAGGAGGGCAATATTCAAATTTCTGTTTTGTTCAGTGTGATGGCCAACCTCCTGTGATCCTCTCCTTCTGGTGTTCACGCCCTCGTGTAATCCTCTTCTGCACTGAATAGAATGACCTTTGCAACCAGTAGAATCCTGTGCAAAAGTATTATAGAAGGCATTGCAACTTCTGTTTTGCTTTCTCTTAAGTCAGTAAAAGCTTCCATAGCATGAGAACTCTCCAACAACCCTACAGAGAGAGGTCTAGCTGAGGAGAAACAGAGGCCTCCTGTCAACCCCAGGCACCAGCTGTCAACACGTAAGTGAACCTTCTTGGAAGTGGATCTTTCACCCCCAGTCAAGCCTTCTGATGAGCACAGCCCCAGCTGGCGTCTTGACTGCAACCGTATGAAAGATCTCAGAATCATCTAGCTAAGTTTACCCTGAATTCTGACTTACAGAAACAGGGTGAAATAATAAAAAGCTTCCTTTGTTTTAAGCTGCTACTTTGGGGAGAAATCTGCTAATGAGCTCTGGTGCCCACTGTGGTTCAATAGCCATAGCAATAATGCCGGTCCTCATTCACTGTTTTGTTCCTGCCCATTTCCCAATACTGACTTTCCAACCACAGAGATTCTGTGAGCTGTAAAAAAACATTCACAACTTTATTTTGTGCTTAAATCATCACCTACCATATGCAAACACTGTAGGTGCAATGGAAATCACAAATGCAGCAGATATGTCAAAAGATTAGTGTCAACAGGAACCGCCTAAGAGAGAGCATTCCATTCTGGCCAACTAAATCTGCTTCAAAGACACAGCTCAATTGGCAGAGAAGCTGAGTCATGATTGGAAAGCAAAAGGTTAAAGGGTGCAGCCTATTTAAAGACAAAACATTATGGGTATATCCATGCCTCAGAAGTTTGGTATCCTCAAGCACTTCATTTATAAGTAAAATGTTTTTCGAAATCTAACTTCTCCTTCAGTAGCTTTATAATTATATGCTTATTAACTTATTAAAAATTATTTTAAACCTTTGATGTACTTAAAAAAGTAGAAGGTACCAGAAAATTAAAGAGTACAGTCAATATTTTTTAAAGGAAAAGTGCCGGCAGAAATGAAGGGAAGCAGATAGGCAGGCAGAGAGAGGAGAAGATATGTTTCATTTATTTTTATTTCAGTTGTACATCATGGTTGTTCCCCCGCCAGACCTGGGATGTGAATCCAAGTCCCTGGGATATATGTAGACTGTGCTCTGCTGGAGGTGGCTGACCAACCACAACCACTACTCTACCAGGGTGCACCATGCAAAATTAATCTTAAAACCATACTACTTAAAATAAAGACACTTAGAAAATGAAATTTAATTGATGTAAATTAATGTGCTTAAAACTGAAGCCAACTATAAACGAATGAGACAGTCATAAATGTCAAATTTTATACTGTTTTCTCAAATAACTAAAAGACATATCCACAACAGAACTTGGATTTAATATTTCATTTTTCTCCTCATATGTCTTTCATCAATTGTTGAGTTACAAGTTCTGACATTTTTAGGCTGGTAGTAAATTCTTTAGGGAGGCCAGAGAGAGTGCCTGTATGAAGAATAAACAAAAAATGCAGAATTACAGTTTCCTGTAGGTCATGTTCCTCCAGCTCCTCCCCAGGCTTGAGTCCTGCTTAGCCTGTCACCCCTAAACTCAGCCCCCATCTGTGGCCTTAGCAAATCCTAGAACTCTTGCTCTATATTTTAACAAGAAAATAGAGTTAATTTTATATATTTTTATCTTCTAGAATTTTTTTTTAATACATGACATTCATTATAAAATTTAAATTCAAATTCTCTTCTACCCATAACCCCAGTCCTCTGTTCATGCTTTCAACCTCCCAGATATTTTTCTATGTACCTCTTAGATATACAGGGGCAAGTGAGAAAATCCCAGTCTCTAATATGGAATCAAAGAAAATCATTAATATTTAGAGTATTCACTCTAGTAGAATGATAAAAGATATCACCAGTCCATCAACCCTTTTTCCTTTTCTTCCACCATGTTTGCATTAAGATTTGGTGTGGTAAACAAAGCATCTGGTCCTCCAAGTCATTGTCTCATAGGCATTTGTGGAGAAAATTCTGTTCTCATCTGCAAAACTCTTTAGAACTAGAAACTGCCTTTGACACATCAAGACTGGAACAGTAAGAATCCATGTATCTATCAAAATAAAGAATCCAGGCGTTGACATGCAAATTCTCTTCTGCTAAATCTTCCTCTGGCCTTTTGCCTCCTGGAGATTGATCCTCATGAAGGAATCTAAACTCATGTCTCTTGCCCCATTTGCCTTTCCTCCAGCTAGAGGTAAATTTTTTTTAATTATTGTTGTGTCTGCTGTTTTATTTTGTTTTTTAGGTTGTGGAGCAATGTGGGGAGAGATTCACAACTTTCTGTTCCCCTAAGAGAAATTACACTCTTGAAATCCAATGTTAGGAAGAAACATAGGTGGCATTTATTTCTACCTTCTGCCCAAATACCTCTTTCTGTCGAAGTGATGAGCCTTGTTCAATCCTAAAATGAGATGAAATGAGCAGAAAGTAGAATTATAGAAGGCCATTGAAAAATAAATTCGTATTGTATGTAGTCTACAGGAATTGGATCATCCTATATGTATTATTCTGAACTTGATTTTTCTTCTTATTCAATATGACTTTAAAATATTTCCATGTTGCTATATTATAGCTCCACACTATTAATTTAAAAACCATTTCTTGAGCCTCTAGTGTCTGGCATAGACTGCATATATGATACTAGAAAAACAGACTAAGGTTTTAGCTACTATGAACAGTATTAGATTCCCCTACAAGACAGTGAGGTTTGTTTCCCGTATTTTGCTGCTACAAACTATGTTATAATATTCACATTTTTTTTTGAGAGGAGGAAGCAGCATTTTTATTTTATTTCCATTTAGTGTTTTACAATGGTTGTTTCCCCCAGACCCAGGATATGAACCCAGGGGTATATGGCTGTGTCCTTCAAAGACAATGAACTTAACTGCTGCTCTACCAGGGCGCACCAATATTTACATTCCTGTAAACATGACAGCAGTACTTTCAGTAGACAGTGAAAAGCGGAATTTTTGGATCATACTTGCAAACCGTTCTCTGAAGTGGCTGTCCTAATTCATACTCCCATCAGAAACTGCCTGTTCCCCTGACCTCTCTTACTTAGCTCATCATATCAAAATTATTAATTTACCAAACTAATCTGTGGGCAAAAAGCTTAGATTTTTTTTAAACTGGCGCCTCCTGGATTGCTAATTAGATGGACTATTTCATATGTTTATATTTCCTAGCTTGTCTACGAACATAACTATTCACACTCTTTACCCATATTTCCATGGCGTATTTTTGTCGTTTTCCTTTGATTAGTAGGTGTCCATGTATTTAAAGCACTATTTTTTTTTTTTTTACCATTTTATTTATTTATTTATTCATAGAAAGAAAAGGTGCAGGAAGGAATGAAGGCAAGTGGGCAGACAGTAGCAGAGAGAAGGAAGAAGCCCCCTATTTTTACCTAGCTATTCACATTGGTTGTTTTCCCGCCAGCCCTGTGTCCTGAACTATATGGGACTGTTCCTAGGGTGCACTAGACCACTAGGTCATCGGGGTGCACCCTCAAGGTAATATTTTGTCTTACAAATGTCGTAAATATTTTCTCTCATTCTTTGTCCTTACCTTTGTCCTACAAGTTTCTTTCATCTAGATAGTCAAATGTATCTGTGCATCTCTTTAATAATCAGACTTTTATCAGTCTTTGATATTTTGAATTTTTAAATTCAAATTCAGTATACATCTACTGAGTACTCACTATGCATAAGATACTGTGTTATTCACTCTGGAAATGTGAAGGGAATTAAGACTTGACGTCTGCATTCACAAATCTCACAATTTAGTGTTAGTATCACGTGTACACAATTAAGTGTAAAGCTAAAGGTCTTAATAACCCACAAAATACTAGGAAAAGAAGTGCAATTCCCAGCACCTGGGAAGGTTTCACAGATGCAAGAGCATGGGAGAGAGGGTAGGCTTTCAAAAGTCAGGATGGGAGTAAAGATCTTCATTGCAAGAGGAATAACTCAAATGAGGTCAAAAATTTTGTCAGAAAGGGCAGGGAAAGTTTTCAGGGAAATTTGGATAATGAGTATGCGATTAGGAATAAGAGGAGTGGGCATCATGGGAGATTAGACTGAAAAGGCAGAGTGGAGAAATCCTAAAATTTCACCCTTAAATACAAATACAATGATACACTTTCTAATCTCCTCAAGAATGAACACTATGTTGAAGATGTGGGCTATGTACATAATGGAGTACTACACAGCCCTGAAAAATGAAACCCTGTTATTTGTGACAATATGGATGCAAGTAGAGAGGATAATGTTAAGTGAAATAAGTCAGAAGGAGAAAGATGACTACCACATGATCTCACTCATATCTGGAATAGAAAACGCAAAACAAAAGAACAGACTAAATAAAAACCAGTCCTTGTACATTGGATATAGGACTGAGGTTACCAGTGCGAGAGTGGGTGGGGAGTGGACTCAAGTGACAGTGGGGTCCTGTGAACAGTGCAAGGAGAGAACTTTCAGTAATTGGGCGGTAAGTATGGTGTGTTGCTATGTATTTGATGAATGGGGAAGCTGTACATATGAGCTTATATTATTATAAATCAAAATTGCCTCAATAAATAATGAATTTTTAAAAAGTGAACACCCTGATATGGAAAGAAAGAGTTGGAGTGACTGGATGAACAAGATAACCTTGGCCTCGGCTTGATGACAGCCTGAAGATGGATCGCCCTGCACACTCCAGCATGTGCTGGCTTTGACTGGCCAGAGTTCTTGCCCCAGAACAGCTGCAGTGTGCAAGTTTAAGTCTGTTTTACCATCCTGGAAGAGGGAAGCGCTGGAGAGTGAATGCACTATGACTTCACGGTCCTCTAGGGAGGTGGCCAACGAAAACATGTTTTAGATAGAATTTTTTTTAATTAAAATATTTAAGTACCCAACCTGGTCTTGGCACAGGGATAGGTTTTCACATCCAGCTCCTCCCTAGGCTTGGCCATTTATCACTCTGCAGAAGGCAAGACTGCCATGGGTTACTGTGGGGGCCATTAGGATTTCTTGGGCTGCATCAGCAAACACCCTCTTGGCAATTGGAAAGTAATGGGTTTTGGGTTTTAGTTGTAAGGGAATGATGGAAAATGTTGCAAATAGCCAACCTCTTCGCCCCCACTGAAATGACTGCCTTCCTCCTCACATTTTATGTTGCTTTGGGGAGAATGACAAAAGACAGATGCTTCTTGTTGGATTGCTAGCTGTTTAATCATTCTTTCTAGTCCCAAGACATTTACTGTAGTTTCTTGGAGCTAACTAACATCGTGGGCTGCCCCTTGGTTTTCAATGTCTTATAAATGGTGATATGTTGTGATTTTCCATTACACATAAAATGGGAAAATCTGGGAGAGAGATTTTTTTTTTTCAAAGGTGTTATGTCACACATATAACCTCAGGCCAACACTTAAGTTAGGAGTTCATGAGTTATAAGCTGTTGTCAGACGCAAAATACATAGCCTGGTCTGGCTTCCATCTCCCACAGAGTAACAATCTGGTCCACAAAAATGTTTACGTCCATTTCAAAATTCAGCAGCAACTAACAAAACTAGTCTTTCTAACAGTGTGAGCTGTCCACACAGAACCTTTAAAGGAGATCTGCTTCCTCAACCATTTCTGGGGTCCACAGGGAAAGCCAGGAAGCTTCACAGTACACAAGATCCCCTTTAGAAACAGTAAAATTCTTGTGTTAACTACAAATTTCTGTACAAATCACTGCAGGTCCTCTGCTCTCTGTTTTCACTGAGATAACATCAACTGAAAAGATGTATGGTACTCCGAGTTTTCTGATTTTGATGAGGGGCTCTGGGGTTCAGTAGTGAACATAGTTCAAGAAAGAATTCTTGAGCACTAAAGTGATTTTTATAAGTTTATGAGAGAAAATGGAGGAGAAAGAAAGGAAAGCCTGAGATAGGGTTCCCCTGGGCAGAAGGGCTGCATTGCAGACTGTGAGCTGGTTGGATGTACACTCTTGGGAGGGACTTCTGGGTGAATCTCCTCTCTAGGGTCTGCATTTAGCAAGGGAATAGAGGTCACAAGGAAGTTCAAAAGCAGAAGTCATAGGGGGGATTTTCCAGGGAGCTCTCCAGTTCTGTTAAGTAGCCTCTAGCATTCTGGTGGTGCCAGCTCCTGGTGGCACTGGGGAAAACATTAGGTTGATGAAGGGACTACATGAATCTTCCCAGAGGGCCAACAAGTTTTTGCCTCTAGCGCTCAGGAAATAGCCTGTTGGGTGTGGCTCAGGGCATTCCAAGGTCCTGTATGCCATTTACTGGTCCCGAAGATCTTGGTCTAAAAAAGGAAACTTAGAGAATGTTACTCCCGGGACCTGCGTTTCCCCCTACAGTTTTTGGTTGGTTGGTTTTTTTGTTTGTTTATCATGTTAAGGGATCAGAATAAATGATTAATCTTGTGAGGGCCGTGGAAAAGTTCCTCCATACCTCTGTAGTTTTTTACAGGCTGGGTGAAGAAACAAATTAACATTAGACATAATTTTTAAAAGTCCAAATTGAATAACATAGAGCATTTACATGGTGGTAAAATCTGAGGTAGTAGTGGCAGAATAAAGACATATCCTGTACTGAGGCCTGGAAAGGGGATCTGGAATGTCAGAGAGAGGAGATAGATGAATTCATCTGGACTCACTGCTAAAGTAAAGATAAGCTTAACTTTTCTACATTCCTCTCTGGCAGAAGGGACAAAAGACTACTTTTTGATTAGGGGAAGGGTGGAGGCCCAGGGAGTGGTGATGACTTCTTTGATTAAGAGAAAGGTAAAAAGCATTAGGATACAGGCAAGAGCTTCTGGAGTTGTCCTCCAATGACCTTGGTGCCAAATGATCCTCAGAGTAGGACATTTACCCGAGATCAATTCTGGTATGTTTTAATCTCATATTCATATACATCCTTGCTTCCCCAGAGGACCACACTTAATAATAGGCACGTCATAACAATTTAGAAAAGTCACTCATTTCTCTTACAGGAGTCTTAACATTGGGTGGAGCTTCACCATTCTTGTTCTCCTGTATCTTGCCTGAACTATTTTTCTGATGTTGAGCCTGTTTTTTTCTTTCTTCTTGTTAAATTTTCAATATTTCCTGGTTAATCCCATGCCCTCCTTCAGCTCTTTCTCTTCTAGTAATTTAAGAGAACTCCTCAGTGTGAGAACTAGAGAGAAGACACAACTGGAAATGGGAATCCATGTCTGTGGGGCCTGTGTGTACGGTCTCTGTGTCTGAGGTTGGACATTTTAAGGAAGAACACATCAGTGTGTGCATAAGGGGCATTTGAAAGCAGATAGGATGCACAGTAAGACTTCGTGTTTTACATCATTTCTCCCAAAGACACTTAGAAATAGGCCAATCATTATGTTTGGAGTTGAAACCAGGACCAAGTGGAGGGGGGGTGGGGGTGGGAAGTACACAGGAGGATTGTGGGAGTGGTCAACGTCACTAAACTGGGTCAATCCCAATGAAACAGGGACGTATGGTAACTATACTTATAAATACATAAATGTTTTTCTTAAAATCCTCTCTTCACCTGGATCAAGAGCAAGAACTATTTTCATATTTCATGAGAGGAAACCAGAAATAGAGAAGTGTCTCAACTCCAGTTTCAGAGCTTGACTCAGCTCTGAAACCCAGCCACGCCCTCCAGAGAGCTGTGACATCATTAGCAGACCCGAAGTCTCTCCGGCTGAGCTTCCCTGGCCTCTGATTCTCCAGTGTTCTTGGCTCCTTGTTTGATCTTAAAAATCAGTGTTGGGCGAATCAGTCAGGAGATCTGGACATTCTGTTCAGAAAACGTTATAAATTCCTAAAATTTGCTGGATCGGCAAATCTCTCCTGGCATTCTTAATAAAATAGCAGTCATCTGTCCCCGAATGACTTTGTGAAATGTAGGCTTTGTGTGAGGAGATGATAGAGATAGTTTCCCCTTTACTCTAAAAGAGACACAGCCCAGCACAGCTCCCTGCCTGTGGTCATGCCATCCTCCCCTTTAGTGATGTTTTTCTTACCTGTCTAATTCACCTGCAGTGTTCCTAGGCATCTTTGAAAACTTGGTTTGACTGTGAGCTTCTACTTCTTTAAGGAGTCACATGCATTCTCCACTTCTGCTTTCTTAACAAAGCCCCATTTTGTTCAGTTCTGCACTCCTGCCTCACCTGGATGTGTGCCTGGTGAAAGAGGCTGACTTCAGCCCAGAAGCACCAGAGACCTAATCGACCTAAGCAAAATCCCAGCCCCCTTGCTGGAGATTGGATTAAGAATTGTCCTGTGGTTGTAGTCACTCAGAAAAGAGAGGAGGCATATAGAGGAGCCTTGTCCTCATTAGAAGCATGAAGTTTGAGAGAGAGCTGATCAGTCCCCTTCCTCTGGTCTTACTGTGCCTAGCTGTGCCCCTGGGGTGGCCATCATCTTTTTACATCCAGTCTGAGGATGAAACAAACACTAACAACAACAGGGACAAAAATAAAATCCAAGTTTTTCAAGGCTTTATAGAGTGATTGAAACAACCAGACTTAAAGTTGGCCCTACTTCTGGACACCTTATGATAATAAATGTCCTTGGCTAAGTTGGAGTTACTTTTCTACTTCTTGTAGCTCCAAATCCCTAAATTAGTCAAAGCTTTTCCTGAGCTGCAAGTCATATATTCAGTCATAATTGAGTGTTCTTTCCTTTCCTGCTATATTGCTGTGTAATACCTCTGTTTTAGCATCAGTACTGGATTTTAAGGTTCTGTTTATATATTTGTCTTTCTCACTATGAAATCTTCAAGGATGATATTTAATATTTTATTTGGCACTTGTATTTAGAGTTTCCTATTATGACTGACATGTAACAAGAAATTCATCAATATTTGATGAGCGAGTAAATGAATTCACTCAGAATATGCAAAGCGAGTGCCACAGGCAACCTTTGACATCAGCAAGTTAAATACCACTTAAAAGCCTGCATCCAGAATTGATTGTGTTTTTGCAATAATCAGTCCGTGCATCCATCCAACCCACAGAGGTGCCAAGCACCATGCTGTCTTCTAGGAATCCAGAGATACCTCGTCCTCTGCTGGCACATATTTCATTCTGCCTGTTACCTGTAAACTGGTCCTTTGACCCTCCTTCATTTGTGTACTGTCTGGGCTCATGTGGAAAGCTGGTGAAAAACAAACTACAGTTCTCAGAGCAGACACATAGGCCAGCACTGACAAGGAAATGTTCAGCTCTCAGCCCCAAAGTGCAGTGGCACAGCCATGCAAGAGAGAAAAACAACACAGGGTGCTGCTCCCCCATGTGGGTCCTGACTCACTGGGCTGCTTGCTCACTGCAGTTGGACAGATCTGCTGCACCAGCGTTCTGCTAAAGACCATATTGTGAGTAGTTAGTAATGGAGAGAGCTTGCAGATTCCCAAGAAGAGGAAAAAATTCTCTAAGTATTTAAGAATTTCTGAGCATTTCTATTTGATTATCTGTTTCTTTCGTCTAATACAGAAAATTACAAGCCACAGGGAAGTGAGCAGGTAAATATTAGACCCTGGATCTAGTTAAGACCCTTAAAATTTGGGGCATTCTTCTTCCAGTGACCAAGACATAATGTAGCTAAATGTCCAGAGTTCAAATAATAATTCTTTAGACTGTCAACTTCTTGTCCTAATCATCCTTGTAATTCCCAGTGATCCCTAAGAATTTCAGTCTTCTGAAAGAGTCATTTCCTCTCATGTCTAAATAAAATAACTCCAGCTCTGGTCAGTGCAATGTGAGTAAAGTTCAACACCCTCTCCTGCGTTTTGAAGATGCCTAATGGGGCACTTGCCTTCTCCTCCTGGCTTCTTATAATCTCTCCCCTTGAACGTCAAGTCCCAAACCAATTCTTGACTGTCCTTGGCTTCTTGTCACTAGTCCTGCCAATCACTGTCCTCTTCATACTGTTTCTCCTAGAATGTGGACAGAGTTCCTTCTTCCTTCATTCTAGAACTCCACTGATCACTTGAAAGTTGGTGTATAGAACCGATTTTAACTAAATGTTAACAGAGAAGCATCCTTAACTCAAAAATTCTTCTGCTGTCCTATCTTAGAGAATTTGCAATCAACAAACTCTCTCTTTGTAGTGAAGACCTATTCTATTTCTTGTTTTTCACCTGAATCCTCAAGGACTCCACCACCCCACCCCAACCAGACTCCAATTTCTGGAGCCCATCAGCTAGCAAAGCAAGTCCACACTCCAGATGGCTTCTTAGTAACATCCAGTGGTCTCTTAACTCTGAGAATCTCAGTTTCCTCTTTTGCAAAATGAGGAAGTTGACCTAGCTTATCAGTAACTTCCTCCAGTTTTAGAATAAGTCTCTGAAGGATGATGCGGGGAGGAGATACTTTCCCTGAAATGAAACTATTAATATCTATTCCTGTTTTCCTTGATAAACATTATTTTTTCTACTAAAATTAAGTGACAGGGTTATAGAATTCAAGTTTGAAAACTGGCAAACATTTTTTTCTCCTTCATTTTAATCTAAACAATTTCCCTTCCTTCTGCTATTGTCTGAAGACTAGCCAAGAAATTCTAACGGGCGTTGTATAAAAATATTAAAGAAAAAATGCGGGATTACTGTCTGAAGTTAGTAGAAACTAGTTTGCTTCCAACTTTGAAAGAATTGAAGCACCATCTAGTGGCTCTCAACTCTGCTTTGCTGAAAGTTGCTCCTACTTTCCCTCACCGTGAGACCATAATTAATGTGCTACATGTATGCATGTATTACGAGTGTATGTATGTATGTATTATGTATGCGGATAGATATGGTCAGAAGAGGAAAAATGCTTTTTTTTTTCTTTACACAGGGATAACAATTTGAAGAGTAACTGAGTCTTTTTATTCTTCCAACCTAACATCACCTAGAAAATTATAGCAGAGGGCTTAGAACCAAGAACAGCGATTGAATTCCAATTGATCTCTTCCAGGAATGAGAGTCCTTTCACTGGAAAAAAGAGTTAATACAATAAATTCTCATAGATTTCAGTTCCTCTGTTTCTCCTACTTACATCCTCTCTAAGAGCCATAAACAGTATCTTTATGTTCCCAATCCATGCAGACACGTCCTCACACGTCACCACTAACAGACGATGTGTGCACACGAGTCCCAGATTCGCAAGTCCCGTCCTACCATCTCTTGAGTTTACACAGCCAGCAATCCTTCTGGTTCTGTTATAAAGGGGACTTTTCTACCTCCTGATGTTATATCTGCTTCATTATCTCTGGAAGAAGAATGAAAATAGACAACACACACAAATAGAATATAACCTGCTCCATTATCTCCAGGGGAAGAACAAAAATAGGTGATGAAAATGCACATGAACAGAATTCTTGCTGCTGCAAGATTGACAGCAAGTCTTGATATTGGCAAACTAGGTATTTGTATTAGTCAGGACGGAGTTCTGCTGTGTATTGAGTAAGCCCTAAAAACAACATATACAAAAGAAACATACAGGTAGGTAATCTTAGATGGTAGAGCAACCCCATGGTTTTGGGAGCCCAACATTCTTCCATCTTTCTCTTCCGCTTCAGTGAGTGACTTCCATCCTCCATGTGACCCGTGGCCCACATTGCTGAACCTCTAGGCGCAACCAACGTTGCAATCCAGGAGATATGGAGAAAAAACAGAAGACCTATTATAACGTTTTTATCATTCCATTTTTATTATTTTTAATAGATAATAATTTTATTTTTCCTTTTGTTTATAATCCTATATGCATTTGGGGATACTGAAATCACATCTCAGTCGGTGTATATCTCACACCACATCCTCCACCAGAATTCTAGAGCACCTGACCATGACCTTGTTCCTTCCTTCCTTCGCTCCTCCCTCCTACCCCCCTGATAGCCACTGTCTTGGGTCAAGGGGACTAGTTATTTCCCTTTAAAGAGGTTTCTTAAGGCAGAAGCTTTATGCTTGACTCTCACTTGCAGAAACTTGTATGGGTGGTCATAGTCAACTGCAAGGGAAACTGTAAAGTGTTTAGCTAAATATGAACTAAACTCAGTAAAATTAGACCTATATGAATAAGAAATGCAGCAGAGACCTAATGCTGCAATAATGCTGTGTAACAAACAACCACCAACCTCTGTGGCAACAACTCCTCAAATATCTGGGATCTACTAATTGTATAGAATATGTTGCAATGTTTTCTCCCAGGCGAGATCAGAGAGACACACCAGAGTTCCAAGAGAATTTAAAAGGAGTTTATTAGCCGGGGGCTGCAAGGAGGAGAGCATCACCCAAATCAAGCAGCACCGTACCCACATAGCGCAGTTATTTATAGCTTGGTTTTTCCGGGTGTGTCTGGGTATGTGCCTAAGCGGTTTACAGAAGCAGAACAAGTGGTTATTTGTTTACATAGCAGAGGTCACACACAAAATGTCTTAAGCTATCTATTTGACATTTAACTTCTTCCTAGATCTCAGCAGATTAACAGAAACCCCTCCAGCCAAGATTTTCCTCAATGGGCGGGTACCCAGCATTCCAGGTGACAAGGTTTCTGTTTGACTGGCAGAGGCATTGATTATCGAAAAAGAAAGCAGGGGTCCTCAGGGCTTATAGAGTAACCCAGTAAAGATGAAGTTTTTCTAGTTCCTTGTTTCAAAAGCTCTTCTGATCTTACTAAACTTCCTCGTATGTCTGTGAGATACCTGACTAGTTGATTGTCTAGTCTGACCTCAACGGGGATGTCTAGGTTGATTCAGCTCTGCTCTACATGCTTCCCATCCTCCAGCAGACCAGACCCAGTATGTTCTCATACAGCAGCAAAGAGCCTCTTGAGACCAAGTTTGGAAACTAGTAAACCACCACACGTGCCTCATTTGATTGGCCAAAGCAAATTACATGCAGTGGTGAGATCTGCAGTCTCTTCATGGAAAGAATCCTGAAGTCATTGACAAATTACATGAATAGAGGGATGGGTGAAGATTTAAAGTCATGAATGCCATGGTCTTCCACAAGGAGAAAGATAAGTATGGAGCAGAAAACCAAGAATCAATGCCAGTATTTTTGACTCTAATACAGAAATATTTTACTAGATTCATTTCCACTCTATGCCCAGTCTTAAACACTAGGGGATTATAATAAAAAAGAAAGAGCAAAAAGATCTAATAAAGAGGACATTATTTACTAATCCAATTGCTTCTTGACTCTTATTCAATTACTAATGGAGTAGGTATTAATCTTAGCATTTGCCTACTCCTTACCTTAGACAGAAACTTGTTAGATGAAGCCCAGATCTGACCATTTTGTCTAAGGCAGCTCCACTGCATTTTATAATTTCCATAGATGTTAGTTTGGCCATATGACAAGTTCTAACCAATGGAATATGTACAGGAATGATGACTACTCCAGGCTTGCTTCATTAAAACTTCCCACCAAAACAAACAAAACAAACCCTCTATTCTCTCTTTTCACCCATTCAATAGAAAATACGATGAGAAGGGCAGTATCATAGAATAAAATGTTAATTTAGAGAAGAACCTTCCCTACTCTCACCTGTCTTGGAAAGAATTAACTTCTGTAGGTTGTTTATTTGGGGGTTTGGTTGTTTATTTGTTTTTTGAGATTTTTGCAGTTGTTTCAGCAATTAGACTTGATAATTGATATAGCAACCGCCAGATAGCACGCATTCATTTTTTTCCTCTTAGATTTTATTTTCATCTCCTCCAATTCAAGGCTCCAAGTCTTGAATTCAGGTCCTTGGACTTCACATGGTCCGCAATTAGCCACTGAGTCACGGGGGTATGCCCTCCCTCAGAACTTTGCTAAAAATAAAACGATCCTAATAACTAATAGCCTGCCACTTTACACAGTAAGTTTTTCCTTTAAATAAAAGAATACCTTGTATCTATGGGATTACCATATATCTCAATAAAGACAGGGGTCCAGTTCACAATGGTCCTAGAAGATTCTAGAGTTTCATCAAGTACTCGTTTGTTTGTTTGTTTGTTTGTTTGTTTGTTTGTTTACCACCATTGAGCTATTCCAATCTGGAATACAAACTAGAAAGAAAATTAATACACCAATGGTCCAAAAGTTGAGGTGTCATTCAGTGCTGTCTCCATTGATTCTAACAGCTCCTTTTGGGGGATCAGTTTATAATTTCTTCCAACATGCAGGCACCGCTGAAAATGAATCCTGGCCATTTATCCAATGACCTGTCCAAGCATGCAATACAACTGTCCCACTAATGGCTAGCAAGTAAGAAAAAAATGGAAGGTCATAGGCTAGCTGACCCGAGGCCATGTTGATGGTGGCTCCCACCCTCGCCCTCACAATACCGATTAGCATCTCAGGTGGGCAGAGGGAGCAAAAAGTTAGAAAGAAAGCAACATCTAAAGAACTCAACGGATGTAGAAAAACTGCCCTACTTGTCATTTGTCTTTTGCTGAGTCACTTTTCTCTTCAAGCTGAGAGAAAGGTTTGTTTTTCATTTGCAGATAAGAGCTCACCAGGGCAAAGGGAAAAGTGAAAGCTCATCCTAAGCGTTAATGATGGCAGGCTGCAAACTTTTACATTTAAATGTGTGTGTGAATATGTGAATATATATTCACATATGAAGATAAGAGTTTGAACAGGCCTTAGCAAATACAAAAGCATGAAAGAGCAACAGGAGCAGTTGATTTAGATGTTGAACTCCAAGACCGATTTGGAAGACTGGATTGAAGAAGACTGGCTGCTTTTTTTGTGACATCTCATCACATCTACGTTGGCTTCAGGTCTTTTGATTTTCATTCACTAGGAAATAAAAGACAAGCATGAAATGTATCATTAAGCAGGAATGAATACAAGCCCTCAGAAACAGAGCAGCTGCGAAGTCAAACCACAGAATTTCCAGAGGTTAGTCAAGGCTAACTCTTTCCTAGGGAAAAGACTTGCCGGGCCTGGGAGGCACCTTGACTTTTTGTCACAGAAGTGACTGAGAAAACAAAGACAGTACCAAAAATGTGTCGCTTTCCCCAGGTCAGTGTAAATTCAGTCACATAGTTATGTTTTCTTTCTGATGAGTCAGTATGTTGATTGTATAAGCCCCCCACCCCTCCCAGAAAGGCACAGGCAAATGCCATTTTGTGTGTGGCATTTGGGGGAGATTTTCCATTGGTCATTATCTGTGTTTCCTGGCAGGTGTGGAGACAGGTCCTAGGCGCTTTTCTCAGTCTCTTCTGATAATGATCCTCAGTGTTTTGACTAACATCTGTTTTAACGTCTTCATGAATTTCTAAGCTGACTCTTTGCCTGCAGACTCAGACTGGTAGTAATGCCATGCCAGAGATCTGAAAATCCATCCTGCCTCCAAGATGCAGCTACCCCCACACTCCCGTAAAATAGACAATAGCTCCTCGCCGCAGTGCTGGCCTGCCTCTTTTTGCGAGCCAGCCTACTTCAAAGTTCCAAATAAACTTTTAGATATTCTAAGCATTTTCTGGGTCACTCCTTCTATGCTCCTGAATCGAACCCCCAAATCCCCAGATCTTCAGGGGAACCTAACATATGTTTTAGTCTTCAGTTCTGTGGGGTCCAAAAAAGAATTCCCTTTTTTTCCCTCCTCTTAGGTTCTTCCCAGGCTGGTCAAAATGATCAAAATACCAACAAACAGGTTGGCAGTGAAAAATTAGCAATTTAATAACATTTGTATGGGGAAGCCACCATGAGTGGGTAGGTCTCACTTTCAATTGGGGGAAGTGGGATTTAAATCTTAATCTGAAGAATATGATTAAGGGCCTGGGGTGAAAGGAGAAGCAGGTGGAGGCTTCATGTGACATTCATGTGACAGGATGATCTTATCTTTACCCTGAGAGTAAAGATAGTTTTCTTAGATTGGGGAGAAGACCTCCCCAAACTCAACTGTTCTTTGTCATTAGAGAACAATGATGATTTCCATTAGGGTAGGTGTAGAGGCTTAAGGGAGCCGTGAGTCAGAGGACAAGGAGGCTAGGGGAAAGGTGGAAACTTCTCCAAAGTAGCCCTTTTTTTTAAGCTCATAGTAGTCTGCATGCCAGAGTGGGGTCTCCTCAGTCTTGGTGTGTTTTGAGCATCCTCAGTTCCTACCTGAAGTTGTTTATCTTCTCCCCGTAGATGAATCTTGCAATGACCAGGAAAACCAACAGAGGGAATTTCACATAGAAAATGATCATTAAGAATGACTCTGGGCACCCGAAAGATCTGAGACCTTAAACATGGAAACCACAGGCAAAGGTGGAGAGTCATTTCAAGGATTCTTCACATGAACATATTAGAATCAGTAACTTAAAAGGAACTTTAAAAATGCTCCTGTTTAACACATGAAGACAAAATAATACAGAGAATATTCAATATTGTTTAAAACCACATAGCTGGCAAATCTGAAGCCAGGTTGGGCTGAAGGCTAATTCCTAACCACCAGATTATACTCCATGGAACAATCTGAAGCCATGGACCTTGACTGTTCATTATTTATCACCAGCCTTAAACAGAAGAGCATGCAATCAGCATCTGCTGAGTGAATGGACGGACTGCTTTCAGGCAACAAGTAGTGCGGGAAAGAAAACTCTCTTATTCAGAGTGACAAACTGGTAACTACTACAAGAAACAGAAAATGATAAGGGAAAATTATTGTTCTTGGCTATCTTCTACTCAAGTATTGCTAAATTATAGGAAGATGTTGACATGTTATGGCAGCAATGACTCAGCGTGAGCAAATAAAATTTTTGTGGCTGTCACATTAAAAAAATATTTAAAGTATGTCTTGCTAAGAGATTCTTAAATTAATTTCTTCTCTTCGCGAAAGGGATAAGATTAATTTCTTGATGGCATTAATGCATTTCCCAATTAGCTTTTAGAGAATAGCTACCTATTAGGAGCTCAAGCTTGTTAAGTGGGCTCAGTTATTCAGAATCTTCTACAAGGGGCAAGGCTGCACACTGCTCCTACAGGAATCAGGTGCGTACCTTTTATCTGTCCTGTAGACAGGCTCCTGTTGCCGGTCGGATGGGAGACATAACAGGACACAGGAGACGCAGTGATATTCGTCCAGCGGCAGGAGCTCCGCACCGTCACTGTGCCATTGTCCCAATGTTCTTGTCTAGTGTCACAGTCTCCCGCTGGGGTCCAGGAGATCCCTGCAGCCGGCTTCCCTGCAACCGCCATGCACACCACAGTCCCATTCTCTGTCTGAAACAGCATCACCT